>APFE030832978.1:68749-138463 GCA_000404065.3 Pinus taeda
TTAAATAATTTATTAAATATTTTTTAAAGTAGTATATTAATATTAAATTTATTGTAAATTGTCTTCCTCCTTACCTTCCTGCAGAATTCCTGCTGAAATGGTCACAGAAGGTAGTTTGAACTTCTGTTCCTTGTTCATTGATCCAAGGTGGCCCAAACAAATGTGAGGTACATCTGCTTCACAAAAACTTTCATTTGTACGTGTTTAAAAGGCTATCAACAATAACTAAAACATAAACCACAACTGGATGGCCTAAATTCCTACTTCAACAAAAGAAACAGATTTCACATCATGTGAACACCTCCATGTCTTACATCTGCATACAAATGATGGACTAGACAACAAGCCCACAAAACATGCCCTTAAAACAAATGACCCTTCCAGTCAAGCATGTAGAAAAAGACCATTAGGACTCTTTTTCAAAATATGGAACACTTCATCATTATCTCCATCTTGGAGACCAAGTTAACTTCTCACAAGTCAACATTATGTGCATGTTACAACAAAGCAAACAACCCTTCAAGTTATTCACACACACATGTTCAAAAACAAGGAAATCATCAACATCCCTGTGTTCATGCATATCATGCTCATGCATGCATTTCATCCTTCAACTTTCGCTTAAGCATAATGTACTTTTAAATCTAAAATGGAATATAATGTTGCAGCAATAAAGTGAGCCTCCTACTCAACTTTTCCATTCACCTTCTTGGTAGAAACCTGCAATTTGCATCTCATTAAAAAAAAAAATGCAAATAGATACATCAATAGACATGCAATCTTAATTGGATACGAAATCTAACCATTTATTTCCAACCCATTTCAAATGTCTTTCCTTTGTTTGCACATCAACATCAAAATGTGAATCATCCTGAGACACATCATTCATGGAATCTTCCTTTCCACTTCCGCCATCTTCTCTTTCCACCTTCTTCAGCTTTTGTGGAAGCATTTTTGGATTTAGAGTCGAACACCCTTCAACAAGATGCCCTTGGTTATGGCAGAAAGTGCAACACATGTGCATCCTCTTGATAACAAGATTTGGCTTGTCCAATTGACCTTTGGCTTCTTGCTTCTTTTCCTTCAAAAGTTTCCTGTACGTGGCCATTCTCTTCCAACATCTAGAAACATGATGGTTATCCAAACCACAAAAGGAACATGCAATTTTTTTCCCACGCTTATATGGAAATTTACCATGCTTTACAAAATCAAAAGGAAGATGCTTAGAACCAGATTTATACCTTTCTCTTTCACCTTTATTGCCTTCATGAGGAGGTGAATTGAATGAAGAAGTAGCTCCATTTGGAACAACCATCAACCTCTTCAAGGCTTTCAGAGTTTCCACAACTCTCTGGTTCAAGTGTGTGCTTCTGAACACCTGCATCCTGCAAATGATGTTTCAAGCCATTTCATTCCTCATGAATACAATCTTCACACTCTTGAGGTAGAAGACCTATAGTGAAACTCGTTCTTGGGGTTGTTTCAATGGCCTTCATGGCAGCTTTGGAACTTCCTCCATAAGATTTTCCATAGCCAAGACCCAAATACTTAGGCCTTTCCTAAATCATTATTGGCTCAACAATACCTTGTGCATGTTTACCTAAGCCTTTTCCTTCATAGCCATCTTGGACATTAGCTTGGAGCCTATGCCTCTAGCATGTTTTTCAAAAGAACCAATATAAGAATTCTTAGAAGAATTTGAAGACAAACTGGAATGGTTTACCTCTTCTTCAAGTTGATACTTGACCAAGGCTTCTTTGCCAACAAAGGGTTGTGACTCCAACTCATGCATTCTTTTCAGGTTCATATTTTCAATATGAAGTTGCCTCTCCATTTCTTGCAATTTGTTTGAAAGAAACTACTTCTCTTCCTCCATGGAATTCAACTGCTCTCTAAGTATGCTACTCTTCCTTCCATCCTCATCCATTTCCCTCACCATGTCCATCATGATGAACAATTCTTTCTTCATATCCCCATCAAAGAATCTTGTGATGAAGGAGGAATTTGAGGACTCACTTGTAGAAGTTGTCATTATGCCAATGAACAAAAGAACTTCAAACAAGATTAATAAAGAGCTTATTCAAGCAACCTTTTGCAACAAACCTCTTCTGCTTTAGGGATTGCTTTGAGGTCCTTTGGAATAGAAGAATGCCTTCATCCCTTCTCCTTTCTTGTCATTCCTGGAATGAGCTATCAATAGCTTTCCATTCACCTATGCAAACTTAGAAAATAGTCAGTCTGTAACTAAGCATACAATCAATCCTTGACTGCCCAAACACCTTTCAGACAGGCAATATTTGCTCTGTCAATCAAGCATTCTGAGCTGATACCAGTTGCTCTGGTATAAACAGCTTTGATATCACCTTCCTGAAGGTGGGGTTAACCAAACTTAGGCTCTTATACCACCTGATCTGAAAATGGGGTGCTAAAGGCTTCTTGTGAACTTACAAGAACCTCTCCCACTTCCAAAGCTTAAATGTTTCGAAGATATTATGATTAACCCCATGCGGAATTAATAAGGTGCTTGAAAATAGGTGTATGTTTGTGTTTATTTTTGACTGTTTATGTGCTTTAAAATTATGTTGTTTATGTTGATATGTAAATAGATATAACAGTAAATAATGCAGCAATAAAACAAACACGTAGAACAACAATTTAATTAGGAGTTCACCCAAAACTCTTGGGCTACATCTCCATGAGCTCTAGTCAACTCAACTAGGCTCTCTGGGATTGTGGCAAAGTCCTTTTAGAAGCTCCATGCTAAACTCCACTAGTTTACATAGAATTCAGTGGGTTGATAACACCATCTTATCCTTGGCTTTGAAGCTCTCAGGCTTTCTGGCTCTGGCTCTCGCTTTGGCTCTCTACTCTGGCTCTGGCTCCGGCTCTTGGCTCTGGCTCATGGCTCTGGCTCTAGCTCTTGCTCTTGGCACCGGCTCGTGGCTTTGGCTCTCATTTTAGCTCTTGGCTTTGGCTTCTCTGAGCTTGTAGCAGTCCGCTTGACCTCCAAGCGACTGTCTCGGCAACTTTTAGCTCTCTAGTTTTTCCACTTGACCTCCAAGTGGCTCCAGGACTCCCTCAGCTGCTATGCGCTTGTTACACAGTAATTTGTCACCGTTTTTCACCGTCCCTGATACCCCTTCTCCCGCACATTGGAGGACTTATTCCAGGACGTGTGAGAAGTGACATAACCTGAAAACACCTACATTGTATCCCTTTGAGTATGTACTTCATATGCCCTGAAGACACCTTCTGCAAAATACCCATGAAAATAGCCCTTTTTCCATTGGCGTTGTTCCAGAGTGTATGACTCACGGCAATGGGGGAAATCCTCCAAAGAGGGCGTGCCAGCTGGCGCTCTGTCTCAGAGTCACACTCGCGCCAACCTTGTTGGGTAAAGTTTTTAACAAACAAACTTCCGAAGGTTCCTTCTAACCTATCCATGAACTAATCCCAGTTTGAGTTAGTTCAGTTGGGCTTCGAATCTCCCAAGGAGGGATCTTAAAGGCTATATCTTTAAGGAGGAGATCTTTGTCCAAGTAACCAAGGAGAGAGAGGCTTGTTCCCCATCCCCTACAAGCTTTGCAAGGCATGTGTTGCTGATCACCCAGTGAATGGAGGATTTGACGTCAGAACTTGGTTGTATTCTCTTTTGTTTATCAATAATAATAGACGACTATCATTATGGTTCCACTCTTATTGTCTTTATAATTATGTTTGAGTCGTATCCTTTCTGACTGATACATATTTGCATTTCTTGGATTTTATGCTTGTATTTGTCTTGTTCTTTGCATGTGCAGGTGTCTCTTCACGAGGATCGTAAGGATTGTGACCAGCTGAAGCGAAAGAACGGGAGCGACGACTCTTCTACGAATACTAGCGTTGGATTCGAGGTAGGCCCTCATCATCGGCCTTTAATTTACAATTAGGAACCTGCGTGTTAGCGTTGTTTGATTGTTGCTAGACCCCATTTACGATAGTGGGATCTCCTCTGTCTGCACAGGGGATTTACCTCCACAAAAATTTGGCGATTCCGCTGGGGAGTTGGCTTTTTGCCTTGTTTGTTTGTTTTGTCTTGCTTGTTTGATTTGTAAACTTTAGACGAAGCCTGAAGTCTAGCCAGATAGCCTTCAAAACGATATTTCTTTTCATTAGCGAAGTAGATCAACGCTACTTCAGTCCATCTCCGATTTGGTTTGCAAACTGAACGGCTTGGAACTTGCCTTGTTTCTTGGTTATTTCCTTGGATTCTCCTGCTTGTTTTGCTTTCTCGGTTGGATGCCTGTGTTGTTTCTTGCCTCCTGGTGTACTTAGGTGTTGCTGGTTCGACCTTGGCTCTTTTGTTTTTATTTTTCCATAGCAAACTCGGCTGGCGCTAGTTTATAGCGTGACATTCGCGCTAGTTGGTGTAAGTTGCACATTTACAACCTGCGCCAATTCCTGAAAGGCGCTTGTTGCAGCCTGACAGTCGCGCCAGGCCTGTAAACTTTTGAAGTTTGCTTGGTTCAGAACTTTTTGAGCTTTGGTTTTTGTCCTAAGTACCTTTATTATACTACATGAGTGTGTTGGAGTGTGATTTGACTGGCTTTGATTGCTACCCTTTGGGTGTTTGCTTTTTTCTACCAATTTCACATTTCTAGCCCTAGGGCATCTTGTGGCCTTCTGAATCGAGCCTTCCTAAGGTGTTTTGATCTTTTTGTGGTCCAGTCGACTTTTTTGTTTGCTCCCTTACACTTGTTTGGTAGTTGTGGATCATTTTGTTGCGTTATTCGGGTGATTTGCTTCATTTTCGCTTGAATTCCGCTTCGTCTCACTTTGAGCCCAGATC
Source organism: Pinus taeda (assembly GCA_000404065.3). Lineage (NCBI taxonomy): Eukaryota > Viridiplantae > Streptophyta > Pinopsida > Pinales > Pinaceae > Pinus > Pinus taeda. The sequence continues at coordinate 73,578 of APFE030832978.1, forward strand.
ACACGGCTCATTATTGTCTTTGGGATCTTTCTTGTTCTTTGGATGTTTGATTTGTGATTTGAGGAACTGAACGTGTTTGTATTGTAAATAATTTGTTTGTGTTATTTCTCAAAAGTTGTTTAGTGCATTTTTCCATTATTGAAAAGAAAAATCTCTTTTGCTTTGAATCAGTTAATGAAAATTAGGACTTTTCATTTCGATTAGTGATTTAGTGATCTTAAAGAAAAGTTTATTGATTTGCATTAGCTACATTAGGGAAACTCTTTTGTTGTTTGTGATCGTTTCATTTGCATGAAAGCTCTTTGACTCTCTTGTAATTAGCATTCATCGAATGGAATGACATTTTTTGGCATATAGATTGCATTTAGGGATTTTGAGAGATTACATACGGAGATCAACTTTAAAATAAACCAAATGAATCTAAAAACACATTGGAACATAATGCTCACATTCTAGAGGTCTAGGCTAGAGACGTGCTCCAACGTCGTTAAACCTAGTCACTTTTGTTTCCACTTAAGGTTGGGTGATTCCTCCTTTTGTGACTCAGCTATGGTCTAGTACGGACTTGTGATCCCACGTACCATCGCATATATATGGGGAGACTCCACTAGGTTATCATCCATGATCCATAGGAAGCTGTGTCTACTGCCTTACAGCTCGTAACACACCGAACACAGCATTTGGGAAGATTGACTGCCATACGGAAAGTCCTTGGCTTTCATATGATTGCTAAGGTGTATATGCAGTTTTACGGATTGTCTGGTGAATCCCTTGCCTAGTTTCTCCAGAGTAGTCAATTTTCAATCCTTTTTGTACTCCTTAAAATAAAAGGCTCACTTGAGCATTTGTCACTTCGGGCTCACTAAATATTCGAAGGAGACTAGAGTCATCTTTTGTCCTTTTCTCGACTCTTAAAACATGAAAAGGTCAAGTTGTGTCCTAATGTCTTAAAATTTATTCGACCACGATTACACATACCTTGTTAGACATTGTTTGCGTTAGTTTTGAGTAGGGTCTTTCTATGTTAGCTTTTCTAGGTTTTTTTTTGAATTTAATCATCCTGGCAGATCCATCGATCCTGTCTCCCGTCCCTAGTGACCAAGGGTCTCCTTCTTCTGCTGCTCCTGAGACACCGGTTTGTTGTGACACCTTTCTTGTTATTCCAAGTGTCCAACCGTTGAGCTCTCGTGCTCCAGAGGACGAACTTCACGAAATGTTTTGGAACCCTGTTTGGGAACCTTACGAAGAGGATTATCTCTCTACTCCTACTGGTGTTTCGACCCCGATGGCTTCCTCTGATATGGAGGACACATCTCCTGTAGCGAGTGGAACACCTGTTGTGTCAAGTATCAAGACTCCTATCCCGGCCACATCCCCGGTTATATCTATGCCTTACATTGTTACCCCTCTCGGTATTACAATGCCTGCGCGCTATAGAGCTCTGAGGGATGCCATGGGCTCTAGGAACTCCTCTTCTGGTACAATGTGGGATCATAATATTATCCCCACTACGGGATCTTTTTTTTCACAAGTTCACAATACCGTTGTCACATCAGTTCCAACCAATCCGACCGCTTGTGTTTCATCTCCAACTCTGGTTGTTAGTGTCATTACGGCATCTTCGATCGTAACTACTATTGCCGGTCCGTCCCGTGGTCGGCTACATAGTGGTCAATCAGCACATACAACCAGAGTTGTTCATCTTGCAGTCAGTGCCCCACCTTCTTCTGGTTCCATTCCAGCAGGGGAGGCATATGATCAGTATTTTCATGTTGTCCAAAATCCAGGCTTGCAAGGCCCTTAACATGACCCTATAGGTCATCATTTGTATACCTCCTTGCCAGCTTAGCCCGCTGTTGAGGCTTCAATTCCGTTGAATGTCACCTGGGGTACCACTGGTTATGCTGGTGGCCAATTCCATCAGGATCAAGGGCAGCCGCACCAAGGACCATCATACCAAGGTCATCCATCCTACACACAGCCCAATTATGGGCAGCAGTATTATGACCAAACCTATCTAGGGAAACCTAGAGGCTCACAAGGACAACCCTCCCAGGGACAACCTTCGGCCTCTGGTGGTTCATCTTTTACCTATCTTGGGAAACCTTCTGGAAACCCGGGACAACCTTATGCTCAACAAGGACAACCTGTAGTCAAGCAGGGATACCCTTTCGGTCAACCCTACGGGAATCCAAGACAACCTTACGCGCAGCAAGGACAACCCGGAATCTAGAAAGGGTACCCTTCTGGGCAAGGTGGTCAGCCTTACATGTAGCAAGGCCAGCCCACTGCTCAGCCTAGTCAGCCATCTGGTCCGCAAGGATAAACCTCGGTTGCACAAGTACAACCGAACACCCAGCAAGCTCAACCTTCTGGGCAAGTAAGTCCATCCCAAACCTAACCAAGACAACCTTCTGGCCAGATGGCCCAACCTTAGTCTTCTCAAGGACATCCCTCTGGGCCTGGTCAACCGAGCATGTAGATGGTCCCTGCTTCTCAAGCTCAACCTGGTTTCCAGCCCCAGACTCAAATTGGTCTCCAGCCGCAAGGTGGGTTTCAATCCCAACCTTCTTACCAAATGCAGCTTGGTTCCCACGCTCAATATGGAGCCCAACAACCATATGGATACCAGCAACCCCAGGGGCAAACTCAGTTTGCCCCGTATCAAAATTACCAGCAACCAAATGTTTCTCCTGCAGGTCAGTATGGTAACCAATGGGGCGCTGGGGGCCATATCCAGAATTAGCCATTCGGTTATGGATATAACCCTTACGGACAGAGTCCCTATGGACAAGGTCCTTCTGGACCTGGTCTGTCCGGACAGAGTCAATGGGGGCAACCAACAACTGGATGGAACTTTGGCCCTACCTCATATCCACAAACGCATATTTCCCTCAACCCTCAGCTACCATTCTTAGCAACGTTGGAACTGCCCGATGTGTCGAAATTAACTAATGATCCTATCTTGCATAATCTACAATGGCTGCCGGTTCCAACCAAGATACCCGACGATTGTCCCAAATTTGACGGCAAAGGTGGAGAGGATCCTGAAGCCCATGTAATGACTTACCACCTTTGGTGTTCGTCCAATTCATGGCTTGACAATTCAGTTCGGCTTCGCCTGTTCCAAAGGACTCTCATCGGTTCCGCTGCTAAATGGTACATTGAATTGACCCGTGCACCTTTTCAAGATTTTAATTCATTGGCAATGGCATTCCTCACACATTTTTAGTTACCCATTCGGTATGAGATGGGAACGCATCTCCTTACATCTCTCAAACAGGACACGGCTACGCACATCTCTGATCATATACATGAATGGAGAAGGCATTGTCGGTTGATCAAGTTCTGGATTCCTGATCAACTCCTCACCAATTGGTTCACGACTTCCTTTGTCCCTAAGATTGCACGGGGCATTGCTATGGGATCTTGTGTTACTGAAGAGCAAGCTATTGCGCATGCTCAGTACCTTGACTTAGTTTATTCTCAGTCAGGTACTTTATATGAGTATTTTCCTGATGCCCCGAGACACGGTACATCCAAAGCTCCACCAAAGCCATCTGATGATGGGGTTATTGGCTCTGTAAATCCGTCATCGAAGCAATCATATTTGAACCCTACGAAGAAAAGATTGAATGCTTCAAACGAAAACACTTCTCAGGGTGGTTCTAATTCTGGGACTACTTCCGAGGTCAACACCGTTCAGTCCACCACGGTGAACAAAGCCGCGAGAGGAAAGGAAAAGGGGAAAGCGAAGAATAAATCTGAGCAACCCAAACAGGATTCCTCCAAACATCCCTCTGAGGAAGGAGCCAAGCATAACCCAAAGTATCCTTGTCATATCTGTGAAGAGGATCACTATACCAAAGTCTGCCCAAGGCGGTCCAAGGTTAGTCGTTTATTGAAAGGCGCTCCTGGGATTCTTGTGGTAGAACCTTTCCCCTCTCAACAGACTCAAATGGTGGCCGATCCATCTTCGTCTTCTTCTCCCTTTGGTTCCCAAGTGTTCATGGATGGAACCATTCCCATTCATGTAACGACTCAAATAAAGGAATATCTGTCATCCCCTGGGAAGGAGCCTGAGGTTCCCTAAAGCGCTCCTCCATCCAGTTCTAGTCCGCTCCACATCGAGAGACCTAGTACTGAGACGCCCATCTAACCTCCTCCAAAAGGAGTACTCCGGAGATCATCTTACAACCCAAATGCTTGTGCTGCCCAGCACTATAGCATAGTTGAGGACTTAGTGCAAGCTCTGTCAGCTATGTCCGTTTTAGAAGTTCTCTAGAGTTGCCCCCCTCAGAGGAAGTCCCTGCTATCGGCCATCGGTGGCATCGACCCGACAGTTTCGGGTTTAATCACCTTTGACCTCGAGAGCCATGTCCCAAGACTGCCTCATCAGATCACCTTCCTCATACAAGTCATCATCAATTCGAAAACGATTCGTCGTGCGATTATTGATGAAGGTGCGTCAACTTGCATCATGTCTGTTGCTTGTTGGAAAGTGATCGGGTCTTCGACTTTGAGCCAGTCTCCCACGACACTGGAAGCCTTTGATAGGAGAGAATCTCGTCCCTATGGTATCCTTCAACGATTTCCGATTACTTTAGAAGGGAAAATCGTTGAAGTTGAAGTTGAGGTCGTTGACGCAAATCTTACTTACAACCTCCTTCTGGGCCGGAGTTGGACATATGCCATGCGTGCCGTGGCTTCGTCCCTCTTCCGTGTCATTCGTTTCCCTCACTAGGGGAAAATTGTTATGGTAGACCAGCTCTCCTTCTTCGTTTCTTCTTCTGAAGGCAATGTGCCTTTCGTGGAGCATACCTCCATCCCTTTCGAGAGTGTGGGAGCTGGGCTCTTCAAAGGTCCCACCCTTATGGGTGTCTTTTCACTCCCACCTCCAAACTTCGCCTCTTTCAGTATGATTTCGGTTCGTTCTGATCCTTGGGTCCTTCCCCCCATCAACCAGATAGAGTCGTGGGGCGAGGAGATGCCGTTGAGTCCCGCCGAGCTCAACTACATCGAAATCGCTGCTGTATCGGCTCCTCCTGCTGAATCTGCTTCTTTAAGCGGAGCTCTTGTCTCATACGACTATTCCCCTTGGCTTGGAGAATGTGCCTCTTCGGATCCATTAAAGGAAATATTTCCTTCCGACGAAGCCATCATAGAGACCATGTCTCTCGAGGAACCTCCGTGGTTCCATCTTCATCACCGTTCCTCGTTTCTCCCTACCCTTCGGGAAACGTTGGCTTGTCTCGAGTGGTTTACTCCGTGTCTCCCTTCACAACCCCTTCAGACACCTATTCAAGTATATCAAGTGTCTTCTAAAGGGAATTTGGGGAACATTACGCAGACCCAACCTATCGACATCTCTGTCAAACCAGGGATTGTCGAGCACATCTATATAGGAGTCACTTGCATTCCTGAGGAAATTCAAATCTATATAGCTCTTTTTCGTGAGTTTCGTGACGTTTTTGCATGGTCTTATGAAGAGATGCCCGGTATTGATCCAAGCATCGTAGTGCATGAGATACCTACGTATCCAGGAGCTAAACCTGTTCGTCAGGGTTTATGCCCTGTGCACCCCCGCAAGACCGCTTACCTGACACTGACGACGCTCCAAATGGTCCACCGGATTTCTCGCAATTGCCAACTGAAGATCGGACTCCAAAAGCCCTAATGTCGCTCTCCAAAGGTAAAAATTGAAAAGTAATTTTTATTTTACCATTTTCCCCCCTTTTATAACTTTTTGACTCTTAAATAGGATTCGAAAGTCATTTTACGAATATTTTAATACATATTTGTATCGAAAATAGATTTTACACTGGTTTCTTGTGCAGCGACAGGTGTTTGTGCGGCTTAGATGGCGAAACTAGTTGTATTTTATAATTTTTCGGACTCGGTAAATACACGAAAAAGTCACTGTGGAGTCACCTTTTTCTCTTTTCTGACTCTCTGGACGTGAAAAGAATGCCGAGTTGGTCCTCTTGACTCGTTAAACGGAAATGAGAGGCGGTCATCTTTAAACGCTTTTCTAACCGTTTAAAAATGAAAGGATTGTCGGACCCTTGTCGTTTCCGGTTCGTTAACGGTCACGAAGCGGTGTGGTTTTGATCGATTTTTTACTTTTTCAGATCAGAGTCACTACTTATGAAAAATACTCCTCGGTCGTAATGATCGGGAAGTTCTTTCGAGCATTGTTTTATACTTTTTTCGGGCTCGAGAGACACAACTTTACGAAAAAGGGCGCCCCTGAAGTTTCCTTTTCTGCTGTCTTTTCAAACTCTCTAAACATGAAAAGACGTCGAGTTCTTCCTTTGTCAGACTCATTAAAACTACATGACATCGGATTCTGTTGAAATGATACCTTTCAAGCATATGCTATCCCCGTCAAGCTTGTCATCCAAAAATAACCGTGGTACTCGCCAGAAATTGCGGGGGAATAAAAGAACCGTAATCATCGTCGTGTCGGCAGTATGTCGCTCTTGAACATGGCACTTTTCTGCATTCGTGTATGGGTGGGGACATCTCATCTTGTTTTCACACTTGCCTCCATGGGTTTGGGTTATCCTGTTTGACCTCTCATCTGCTCATTGCCTTGTCACCATGACCCCTGATCATTTGATGTTAAATACTGCCAAGTCCACTATCATGCCGCCGATATGTTCAAGAGAAGTTGACCTCTTTAGAATAATTAACATCCCTCTGATACCTCACACAAAACATCTTATCCTTCTCTGTCTTGTGTCGATGATGTGGGAAACATTATGGCCCACCTTCGATCAAGGTCACTTCCTGTCGACTTCAGCTCATTATCCAGGAAGTTGACTTAGAGACTCCCTTTAGGTGCCTTGGAGCCTGCATGCCTCAATGGTAGGTTCTTTGAGTTCGACGCAAGTTTTTCATCATTAGCCACCGATCGAATGATTCTACGGGTGTTCGACGTCGGCTCACTGATTGGCATGCCGTATATTGTACCTATAGTACCTTGAGGACCATTGTCATTATTGGTGGTCCCTCTCGCATCTGTTAACAGTTTTCATCATTGACAGGTAATCCGACGATAATCTTGCATGTTCGACTTCGACTCCCATATTCACATGCTTGAACTTGTACTTTGTTTGGGACGAGATGGAGTGCAAGACCTTGGATTTTGCCTATTGAGATCTAGGTTGCATTTTGTGGATTATTATAATCATTACATGACTCATTCACTGAAGGGCTGTGACCATGCCTGAGTCTATTCATAGATCCTCACTGGATGGCTGTGTCCATACCTTGGATCCAGATTTTTATGTACTCTACTATGGATGGCTCCACCCATACCACATATATCATGTACTTGAGATATCAGTTGTACTTCGTGTAGGTTCTCCGGCGGCCGTGTTTTCAGTCGACCATGTTCTTGTAAATCATTTCACCCCTCTCTCTCTCGGGCCTCATGCTTTAGGGGGCATCTGTTACACAGTAATTTGTCACCATTTGTCACCGTCCCTGTTACCCCTTCTCCCGCACATTGGAGGACTTATTCCAGGACCTGTGAGAAGTGACATAACCTGAAAACACCTGCACTGTATTCCTTTGAGTATGTACTTCATATGCCCTGAAGACACCTTCTGCAAAATACCCATGAAAATAACCCTTTTTCCATTGGCGTTGTTCCAGAGTGTATGAATCGCGCCAATGGGGGAAATCCTCCAAAGAGGGCGCGCCAGCTGGCGCTCTGTCTCAAAGTCATACTCGCGCCAACCCAGTTGGGTAAATTTTTTAACAAACAAACTTCCGAAGGTTCCTTTTAACCTATCCATGAACTAATCCCAATTTGAGTTAGTTCAGTTGGGCTTCAAATCTCCAAAGGAGGGAAGTAGTTCTCCACCTCTCATGGAAGCTTCCTAATGATAAGGATAATCCCATGAATCTTGTGGATGATCTTATCTCCTTCTCCTCCCTCTATATAAGCTTGTCTCTTTGCCTTTGACTAGCTAGTTAGTAATTCTACTCTTCAAGCTCCAAATTCGAAGTCCCAAAGTCTGAGAATTGATAAGCTCATGCTACAAGAGGCCTTGTTCATCCCCATAAGACTATATCTTTAAGGAGGAGATCTTTTTACGAGTAACCAAGGAGAGAGAGGCTTGTTCCCCATCCCGTACAAGCTTTGCAAGGCATGTGTTGCTGATCACCCAGCCAAAGGACGATTTGACGTCAGAACTTGGTTGTATTCTCTTTTGTTTATCAATAATAATAGACGACTATCATTATGTTTCCACTCTTATTGTCTTTATAATGATGTTTGAGTTGTATCCTTTCTGACTGATACATAGTTGCATTTCTTGGATTTTATGCTTGTATTTGTCCTGTTCTTTGCATGTGCAGGTGTCTGTTCACAAGGATTGTGAGGATTGTGACCAGCTGAAGCGAAAGAATGGGAGTGACGACTCTTCTACGAATACTAGCATTGGATTCAAGGTAGGCCCTCATCATCGGTATTTAATTTGCAATTAGGAACCTGCGTGTTAGCGTTGTTTGATTGTTGCTAGACCCCATTTAGGTTAGTGGGATCGCCTCTATCCGCAGAGGGGATTTACCTCCACAACAGCACTGCCTGCTTATTCCTAATTATCATCTCAACCATGCTTTATGGCTCCTTTGAGGCATTTCCCCGACTCTCCGGCCTCCCCAGCCGTTTCTCTTTTGTTATCATCCCTCTGCGGCCCTGCGACTTCCCTGCGCGTTGTCTATTTGATTGGCCATCTGGCTTTGCTACTCTATGGCTTCAAACACATCATTGTCTACCAAAAACACCCACTTGCAGCATGGAACAATGACCAGGAGTGATTACAGAGGATTCAGAGCCTTCCTCCAAGCAAAAACTTGAAAATGGACAAAATTCCATTACACAGAAATTTTTCCGAAATACATAGGAAAACACTATCGAGTGCGAAATCCAGACCTTAAATTCCTTGAGATCACCCCTATAAACCCATTGGGTCCACCATTCTATCGTAAATCACTATTGCATGGTGTATTGGCCAAAACCCCAAATACAAAGGAATACATAGAAAATCCTAAATCCCAGGATTTAAAATATTATAGAATCGCATGGATAATCATTATTGGGTCCAGGTCTTGATCGCTAATAATAATTGTAATGCCCTGGTGGTTCTTTCCATTGCTTATGGACTGTGTCGACCCAATCTGCCGATCTGATCATTGGCAATCGCAACATCGCACAAACACAATTAGCATGTCGCATATCGGTGCCATCGCGGATCACATATGACATACATCGATGTCGATCCACCGACGCCGATTCATCGCATATCACAATTAGCTCCGCCGGAGGTCCCAAAATCGCATTCATGCCTGCCTCTGACTCGATGTGTCAGACATCGGTGATTGAGGTTCTCTTCTGCCTTTGCTTTAAGGCCGCCCTTTGAACCATTTGTGATGCAATTTCCTTTATAAAGCCTTTTAGGCCTATTTTGGAAGAATTTGCCTCATTTTCAAAGGAACAAAGGCAAACTTATTTTTGTGATAACTTCATCATCCGAAGTCCGTTTCAGCCCATTCAAGTTACAATAGATTCAGAATGAAAAGATCTCTATAATGGGGATATTTCCAGGAGCATCCTTCCACTTTCATTTTCCTTTGTGATGAACACTTAGACTTAGAAGTCTATCTAAAATTCATTTGAAAATCATACCTTATTGACCATCATACCTAGCCTAATATCAAATCATTTCTATCAATCTAAGTCAGAGAGCCCTTTCCAACGTAAGAAGGGTTAGATTTGGACCTATAAGTGGTTTGTGGTTACCTTTGCAATTTCTCTCCTTAGCCTAGGGAATTTATAGAATGATAACACAATCAAAACAACTTGTCATCCATTTCTCCATTATTTTCAAGTCCCCCCCTTAATGGAAAAAGGATTTATTTCCACACCTAACATCTCCCTAAATAATTCAAATTGTATCCTCTCAAGGGGCTTTGTAAAAATGTCAACAATATTTTCACAAGTATTACAATATTGAAGAAAATTTTATTTAGATTGTATCTTCTCTCTAATAAAATTAAACTTAGCATCAACATGATTTGTCCTTGCATGAAAGATTGGATTATTTTCCAACTTAGTCAAGTGTTGGTTGTCACAGTTGATCACTGTAGCATTCTTTTGTTCTTCTCCAAAATCTTGAAAAACTCGTTTCAACCAAACAACTTCACAAATTGTTGCACACAAAGTTTTGTACTCTTCCTCTCTAGATGAAAAAGATATAGTAGGTTGATTCTTTCTGCTTCACGACACAATCCTAGATCCAATACTAAATTCATGACCTTTAGTATATCCTCTATCATCTAGATTACTAGCCCAATCTGAATATGAGCAACCTTCCATCTGAACATCAAATGAATTAGTATACTTGATACCAAAATCAATTGTTCATTGAAGATACTCGAGTACTCCTTTTATTTCTTTCCAATGGCTTTCTAGAGGTTTTGGCATAAGTGGAATTAACACATTAACAGAGTATTCTATGCAAATTCTAGTTGTGCTAAGAAAATTCAAGCTTCCCACCAATTCTCTATACAATGTACCATCTACCTCCTTTGCAACATAATCAAAATGTAGTTTAACATTCTTCTGCACTGGAAAAAAGGAAACTTTTCACTTATCCATATTAAACCATTTAAGCACTTCTCTAACATACTTACTATGAGTAACAAAAGTCTGGCTAACATCTCTCCACACTTCAAGACCTAAACAATAATGTAACTCACCAAGATATTTCATCTCAAATAATTATGACATATGCTTCTTAATTCCATCAATTAACTTGATTGAATTTCATGTAATAATTATGTCATAAACATACAAATAAATCATTACTACATGCCACTTTGCATCAAACTTGGTATACAAATTTGGATCACTTTGACTCCTCATGAAACCCTCTTGAAGAAAGAAAGAATCTATATTTTCATACCATGACCTCGCTGCCTGCTTCAGCCCATACAAAGATTTATTTAATTTTAAACTAAATGTTCCTGCCCCTTTTTCAGAAACCCTTTACATTTTGTCAAATACACCTCCTCTTTTAAATCACCATTTAGAAAAGAAGACTTGAAATCTAATTGGTGCAATTTCCACTGGTACATTGTAGCTAATGCAACTAACAATCTAATAGTATTCATTTTAGCTACAAGTGTAAATATTTCTGCATAATTAATACCCTCCTTCTTTGAATACCCTTTTTCCACCAATCTAGATTTATATTTATCTATACTACTATCTTCTTTAAACTTGGATTTGCATAACCATTTACATCCTATGGGCTCTTTTTCTTTAGGAAATTCAGTAAATTCCAAAGTTTGTTTTTTAATTAGAATTCCTATTCTTCCTCCATTTCTTTTCTCCACACTTCATGTTCATAAGCTTCATTAAAACTCATGGGGTATATGACATTCAAAACATTAGGCATCAAGGCATAGTCCTTGTAGCTTTTAGGTAGGAAAATTTGTTGAGTATACCTCCTTCGTACTTGACTGTCTTTACCCCTATTCTTTGAAGGTACTTCTCCACTTCTGGTAGGGCTTTGACTATTGGTGATGTCCAAGTTACTGAATTCTTCCTCAAGGTTTTATTTCTCATTGTTTTCTGCTACTTGTTCTTCATTATTGTCTTCAACTTTAGAAAGTATATGCCACTTTTCATAAGTGTTGTCCTTATTGCCTTCATCTGCCTTTTCATGGAAAATTACATCTCTAGTTTCAAATACTTTGTGAGTAAATGGATCAAGTATTTTATATGCTTTAAATTCTGAACAATATCCTACAAAAATACATTTTATACATTTAACATTAAGTTTCGTTTTTTCCTCCTTTAGAATATGTGTAAAGGCCTTACACCCAAATACCCTCAAATGATGAATTATTGTTTCAAAACCATGCAAGGATTCAAACGGGGTCATTTGATCAAGATACCTTGTTGAACTTCTATTCTATAAATATACAATATTGTTAATGGTTTCTACCCAAAACGCATTTGAGAGGATCTTACCTTTGATCATACTTTGTGGACACTCCACCAATGTTCTATTTTTTCTTTCTGCAACATTTTTCTGTTGTGGAGTGTAGTGTACTTTAAATTGCTGCAATATTCCATGATCGTTGTAGTAGTTCATGAAGTTCCCCAATTTTTATTCTCCGCCTTGATATGAAAGAAGGATCTTTCCTAACTTCCCTATTTTATTTTCTTCCATGTTTTTGAATCCTTCGAAATACTCAAAGACATCACTCTTTTTCCTAAGGAAGTACAACCAGGTGTACCTCGTGCAGTCATTAATAAACAACTAAAAATAATAAGCACCTCCTAGGGATCTAGTTTGCATGAATCCACAAATGTTAGAATGCATATGTTCTAATACATCTCTTTTTCTCCTATCAGAATTAGCGGGGAATTAATCTTTGTGAATTTCTCCTAATGCACAACCTTCATAAGAAACACACTCATTCTTTAACATAGGGAGTCCTTCAACCATTATTTGTTTTGTAACAATAACAAATAATCATAATTTATGTGACCATACCTCTTATGCCAAAGAATTTTTGTTGAAATATTTGTAGAAGTCAGTGCTTGATGAATTTTTTTAGTGACATCAAGTTTTAACAAGCTTCCAACACTGACTCCTGAAGCAAAATATTTGCAGTGATCGAACAAATATTGTTGGAATAAGGAATTAATGGGGGGGGATTGGATTAGTAATAGTGAATTTATTTCAATTTTAAGTACAAGTCTTTAAATCTTTTCATTATGGTCAATTACTTTTGAGATCTTGCATACACAATATAGGTGATCAACAAGACAAGGCATTCACATGTACATAGAATCCATCACATGAAAAAAATACACATATTGACATAGGTATTTTTACATGGAACCAAAAGGGAAAAAACCACCAGTTAGTTTTTTATTATGATGTAAATAAAGCACCTACTTAATCACATAATTTTTTTTGTGAGAACCCACTCAAAGGAGGCATCAACCCCCTTATGATAGAAAGAACCTACTTGGCAAGAGGCTCCAACCTCTTATGAATGCAGGCGGTTGCCTTCTCTAGCCATTGCTCTACCTTTCATACAACTGTCACACTGAAAACAGGGGAAAATACATAAATAGAGAAATATCAATCCACTTCATTATAGTATCATACTTCTTCTCTCGGTCCTCTATTGTTCCATAGGTTCTCTCAAACTCACAAAACAACACCCTATCCTCTGCTCACTCTGCAGAAGCACACTATACTCATCCTTCTACTCTCAACTACATATACTCTACTCTCTTCCTTCTATTACATAGAATCTCTACAACACTCTACTTTATTTCGACACTTGGGATAGTTTCTTAACTTTTACACACTCTCCTCCACTCTCTTTAGCACATACACAACAATGTTGTATTCCCCCAATTTCTCAATGGGAATCCTAAGTTTTGTTACTCTACTACACTCAGTTGAATTTTGTCTATGTCGTCATCCACACTTCCCAAGAGTGTACTCTTGGCATGGCACTCCATTCTTCTGTTGCATCTCTTTTCACAAGTTATGTCACTACATTAAAACATGAGAATGGGATTTTTTCACTTCACCAATTCCTTGTGTGATTCTTCATGCTGATAATTTAATCTCAGTCCACCTACACACTCTAGTGAGACTTCCCATGCTTATTCATGCCTCACAGATCTTGGTGATACTTTAGCATGGACTATTTGTTCTTCATTTATTTCTATAATGTGTGCACATGAGATTAGAGATGGCTCTATTTCCACATCGAGACAAGTCCAACAGTTCTTTTTTGAGAATCATGGTCCTCATCATCCTAACCCAGCGATCTCTGTAGTCACCATTAGTCATACAAAGACAACTCTTATGTGTGCATTTACTCTCTAGTTGTTGACCCATTCATCCTTTAACATTTTGTACTGCAATATCGGAGCCCTTTCATTTCATAAATTTTATTAAAGAAAATGTTACGAAAACACAAGATAGTGAGGTTCCTAGCCCTTTTTTTGACCCTTCTTGTTTTTCCTCCATTGGACCAATGCCTCTGATCATTGATATATTACTTAAGTGCTAGAATATCAGAGCCTTCATCTATCATAACTTTTATTAAAACAAATTTTATGAAACTATGAGGTCGTGAGCTTCCCAACCCCTTTGTGCTTAGCCCCATTTTTTTTACACCATGCAACAAGGTGTTGGGACTGGTGGCTTCGAAATCAGGTGTTAAGGCCTTCAGGATCCTATTAAGGGCCTATCTCCTTGAGTATTTGGTCACTCCCCTTGGTTCATTTTTCTTCCTCAACCAAGCACCAACACATTAGAGCCCTTGTCATCCTAACGTTTCTCCAAAACACATTTACAAAGGAGTTCTAAAATATTTTACCTCTCATATACTTCAACAACACTTAAGTACTAGGCCTTCTCTAAGCCCTTAGTTCTTTGCGTCCCCACGACCATGTTCCAATCAACATCAGAGCTCCACACATTAGATTGGAACTTTCCTATAAAATAATTAGGCAAGATTTATGAAAACTCCATCCTTGAAAACGCGAACCTTCGACATGACATCATGTTGATGGCATCATCTCCATGTGGAGTCTCCTTAGTGGTGACATGTGTCACCTAGATTTTCCCTATTATGCCACCAAAAATGTTGAATATAACTACCATGGGTCCTTCCTGCGGCCACACCATGTTGATATCATATGCCCCGTCATATTCTAAGTCCCAATCACATGCTGCCATGTGTACTATTGGACAAGAGAGAAAGGGCCCCTCAGTCCTTTGGTTTTTCAGTTAATTTATTTGTATATCCTTCTCCTTGTAACTTTGACACTTTTCAAAATAAATCATTCATAAGGACTTATGAAACTTCGAGGTTTCGATGGTCTCAAGCTTCCAAGGTTCCAGCCCGCTCTCATATTCCAATATTCTATCAGTTCTTCTGATATCAAGTCCTGATGTTTTAAGCCTTCTCTGACGTTGGGTTCCGAGAATCAGCTTTCGGATTTCCAACCCTCTGAAATTTTGTCCTACCGAGGTCTCAAAATTCTAGCTTTCTCTAATATTTCAGCTTGCTTAGGACCTCAAGAACCTAACTTTGGTAATGAATAAAGTTTGATCTAGAAGGCCATTTGTAGATTACCACACACCATTATAAATCTCTTTCATAGCACTTATTAGTGGAGAAGGTCCGATATAAAATTTGAGACCATTTTCTATCTGACAAATGGCTACAAACTCTTTGTTGTTCTTTGCACCTTGGACCTTCTCTTGTGCCCAGAATATTGGAATCCCAACCACCATACTCATCATTTTATGGCTTCTCTAATAAGCCTGCGACTATGGTGATTATCTACCAGAGATTGCAACAACCATAGGAATCCCGCTAAAATTGACAAATCATGAATATGAATTCCAAAATCTACTTCCACAAACCTCAATTTTGATTTGGTTAACATAATTCCAACACACCTGTAGCCACTAGCCATCCAGACAATGCCATCTGTCCAACAATCACACCTTTTAACATTGATGGCAATAACATAAGATCCCCCTCAAACCAGGCATGGTCTTCTTCATTGTTGTTCTTCTATGATGCATTGGTAATATTCCCTCCCTTTACCATCAATCGAAAAGAATGCCCTTGAATACACCTCCTAAACCGTTGTAGCATACTCTTCAATTGATCCCACATGCTAAGTAGTTTCCAAAACACGCTATAGTTCATTCATTTGGGAGGACTCACAACCCATATCTTCTACCTGAGATATTCAAAGGGTTCTCTTACGAGTAGGTTAGGAAATATATCTACAAGTTGGTCTTTAGTGGCCACATATTCAATTCAAACAACATTGGCTGCAACCTTCTACATTAAGAAATTAAACTTGATATGGATGTGCTTGGCGTTTTAGTGCATGACATGATTATGAGATTATTCTTAGAGATACTAATGGCACTAGTATTATCTCAAATTATTGGAATAGGATCAGTAAAATCCACTTTAATGTCCTTCGAGGTCTTCTTAATCCATATAATTTACAAGCAACAAGTGGCAACTGCAATACACTCTTCTTCAACAATTGACAAAGAAATGGACTTTTGTTTCTTCCTAACCCAGGACACTAAGTAGATTCCCAAAAGGAATGTTGCACCAGAGGTTCTCTTCCCCTCATCAATATTTCCTGCCCAATCAACACCAGTATAAGCCTTCAACTTAAACTCTCTTCTTTCAGAATACTATAGTCCATAATCAACTATTCCTTGAATATATTTGAACATCATTTTTACAACAATAACATGAATTTCATGAGGAAAATCTTGAAATCTGGCCACAAGGCCCATTGCTTGCATGATGTTTGGTCTCCAAGCGATGAGATATAATAGGCTTCCTATCATTAATCTATACTCAGTCTAATTTAATAGTGGTGTCTCATCTTCTTTACACAATTTGCATCCTCTGAACATAAGAGTGTTAACTTGCTTGCAATCTTCGAGTCAAAAAGTCTTCATATTTTCTCATATATACTTGGATTTGGAGATAAATACCCCATTTTTTGACTGAGAAATTTGTAGTCCTAGGAAGAAGAAAAATTCTCCAATCATCGAAATCTCGAACTTTGTCTACATACAGTTTTCAAATTATTGTCCCAATTGTTCCAAATAACTCCCAAATATTATGTCATCCACATACACAACTACAATCAGTAGATGATCATCTTTAGACTTTGTGTATACATTTTTCTCTACAATACCTTTCTTTAATTTTTGTTGTTAAAGGTATCAATCCATTCTTACATACTAGGATATAGGATCTTGTATCAGTCCATATAAGGCCTTTTTTAGTTTGTACACAAACCCTTCCTCTCTAGTGAGTGGGAATCCTTCTAGCTACTCAATATAAACTTCTTCTTCCAGATCTCCATTGAGAAATTATGAATTCACATCCATATGATATACCTTGATGTTTTTATGAGTGGAAAAGGCAAGAAACATTTTGATAGCTTCAAGTCTAACTACTGGTGCAAAGGTTTCCTCTATATCTATCCCTTCTATATAGGCATACCCTTTGCAATCTAATCAAGCCTTGTTCCTAATTACTTGACCCTATTAATTTAACTTATCTTTGAAGACCCATTTTGTACCTATGACATTTTTCTCTTTGGGGCTTGGAACAAGCTCCAAAGTGTCATTCTTCTCAATTTGGTCAACTTCTTCATTCATAACTCTCATCCAAAACTTGTCCTCATTTTCCTAGATGAGATTTTTCGGCTGAACCTAAGATAGGAGATAAATATTTGCACAACTTGCACCTACTAATAAATTTCCTCCTCGTTTAAACACCAAGTCTTTGATCTCGAAGAATTTGACTACCAAGGTTTTCTTTTTGTACATACCTGGAAGGTGTTTTGGGCCCTGGATTTGTGCTCATTTCCACATCTTCATTATCTAAATATGGTTCATCTTTATCTAAGGGTCGGATGTTTGAACTCTCTTCTCCATCTGAGTTCATGTTTTATTTGGAGGACTCAAGTTGTGAAACTATTTCATCTACTACTATATCAATGCAATCCTCAACCCTCTTTGTTGTTTTGTTGTAGCACTTGTAACCTTTACTTAGTGTAGAGTACCCACGTAATATACCCTCAAAATCACATGAATCAAACTTTTCAAGATTTTTTTCATTCCCTTTGATAAAGCATTTTCTCGCAAACACCTTGTAGTGTTTAACTGATTCAGGTCTCCCCTTCCACAACTCATAGGGAGTTTTATCATTATTAGGACTGAATTGTGTTTTGTTTGGTAGGTACACTACTTCTTCTACTGATTCTCCCCAGATGATGTGAGGTAAATATGCTTTATCCATCATAGCTATGGCCATTTCCTAGATTGTTCTATTTTTTCTCTCAACTACTCCATTTTTTTGTGGAGTTCTAGCCATGGAATATTGCCTCCTTATGCCATTCTCTTCACATAATTATTCAAATTCTCTTGAAGTGTATTCTCCTCCTCTGTTTAATATTAAGAATTTGATCTTGAGATATTTCTCCTTTTCTACTTGAGCTTTAAAAATTTTAAAGTGTTCAAGCGCTACCGATTTTTCCTTTAAGAGCACAGTCCTAGTTTCCTTGGTAAAATCATCAATAAGCAACATAAAATAGCTTTCTAGTCCTCAGATTTTTCCTCTAGTTGGACTGCAAATATCTATGTGGATTATCTCCAGTGGTCTAGATGAAGAAAACTCTTTTCTCTTGAAATGAAACCTAGTCTTCTTATCAAATTGACATGACTTGTAGATTGAATTATCAGGCCTTGACAATCTTCTAAAGCCTCTTACACTTCCTAGCTTGCTAAATATTATCAAACTATCAAAATTCATATGACCAAGTCTCCTATCCCATAATCGGGCTTCACTCAACTTGCTCAAATAGAAGCTTACCCTTGAGACATCAAATACATATACATTATTGTGAGTTCTCACTGCTTTTCCCACTAGATTTCCATTTTATTCATTTCAAATCTCACAGTCCTTTGATCAAAAGGTCACATTAAAGCCATTATCACACATTTGACTTATAGTAAGAAAATTATGCTTGAGACCTCCTACATATAGCACATTTTTGGCTTTAGACTTTTCATTGAGACTGACTATGACCTTACCCTTAATTCTTGTTGGGCATTCTTTCTGAAAGTTACATTTCTCCATATGTACTTTTATTTTAGCATCAAAAAATTGCTCTTATACCCAGTCATATGCTTGGAGAAACCATTATCCACATACAATTTGTTTTCTTGATTATGTGTTGATAGAGAAAGTCCACATTCGACGTTCTTTCCATATTTTCATTTCCAATTATCTTTATCTTTTTGAGAATCTCATTGCCAAATGTTCTAAGACTTATATGGATACTCAAACCTGCTTCTGCACTCACTTTCCATGTCCCAAAAAATTATTGCATTTGAAACATTAAACCTCATTAATTAGGGGAGAGAAGGAATTTCTATTTTTGAGAGTAGATTTTTGAGATATAAATTCTAATACTTATTGTATCTGAAATTTTCATTTCTTTCAACTTTTATCTTTCTATATTCAACAGCCTTATGTCCAAAAATGTGACATTTATAAAAATTTAAATAAAATAAATGAGAGTATGTGAAGTTGGAAGGTTCATGATTTTGTGCATGAAGGTACCTCTATTGTCTGGCTAATTGACTTATTCTCCACAAGTGTGGCTCCTTGGGGTAGATGGACTTATTATTCCAATGATGGGGTCCTATCTAGCTTGCTCCCTTTTTGTCTTCATTGATTATTTCTTGATAAAACTTTGCATAGCTCTAAGATTCCTCAAAACCTACGGGCTTGAAGTTCATCTTTCCCATAAAATATTCCTATGGTATAGAGTAACCCAGGCATGTTTTGTTTCCTCAAGACCTCTAACTTCTTAGAATTTGATCTAGCTTCTTTGTTCCTTCTGCAAATTTTCCATTTATGCCTTTCTGTACCTTCATTTTCTCAATATCCATTCGGAGAGAGATGACCTTTGCCTCGAGACTCTAACAGTTCTCTTCCCATTCATGGATCAAATCTTGAAGAAATTCTTCCTGTCATTTTAGCTTCTTATAGTTTGACTTTCAAGGACAAAATTTGATTTTTTCATGTTTTTGAGATCCTTTCCTTCTTTACCTTGAACAACTCCTATTTTAATTTCTTTTTCTCTTCTTATAGTTTCTAACATGTTCCTTGTTTTTATTCTAGTAGAAGTGCTAAAGTGTCCTTTTTCTTTAATGTCTTCTTCAAGTTTTTATTTTTAATAGACAAACTCCACATTTTCAGACTTGTACATACCTTCTTCAACACATTGTAGCTATTCTTTTAGCTACCTATTCTTTGTCCTTCCCTTCTCTAACTCATCAAAAACACTCATGAGTTCCCCTTCAAAGTCCACTACTCCTTCTTCTTTTTCCTCTTCAGAGTCAATAATATTTTGTTTCTTCGAGTCTGCTCCAAATCCCATAAGTAAGTACTTATATCAATCATCTTCTGAAGAGTTTTTATTGTATGACTCTAGTGCTAATATCCTATTTGGAGTAGAGCCCCTTTTTCATACAGAACTTCTTCTTCTAATGTTTATGAGATTTGTTTCTAAATTTCTGATCATCTTCCTTTTCAGTCCTTTCTTTGTAAGGGAACTTGGAGGAAAAATGTCTAAGTCTCCAACAATCAAAACATTTAAAGCAAAAGTTCCAATTATATTTTCTTGGTCCATGCTTCATTTTCCTATCAAATTAAGTGAACTCTTGATCAGATTCATAGCCAGAGAAACCTTAATCATCTTTGTGCTCTTTCGCCTTCCTCGACGCTTTGGACGTTACCTCCTTCGGTTCAAACTTCTCTCTTCCTACTCTGATCTCATAGGCTATGAGAGTACCGAGCAACTTGCCCATCTTGAGATTTTTTAAATTAGTTGTTTCTTCAATATCAGAGACTTTGGCATTAAATCTCATGGCTAGGGATCTTGAGGCATTTTGAACAATCATATCTTACTTAACTTCTTCACCAAGTCCTATAATTATATTGATTACTCCATCAACTATGAGGAAGTATTCTACTATGCTTTCTTCTTCACTCATTCTTCATCTTTCAAACCTCATTCTGAAGGTTTGAAGTTTGGCCTGTTTGAATTTTTCATCTCCTTCATGACTCTAATTGAGCTTCACACACACTTCCCTAGCATACTTAGCATTGTTGGCTTTAGCATACTAAGGCCAAAGATAATGGCATTGTTGGCTTTAGCATTATTTCCATACAATTTTTTACCATATCCATAGTGGGGGGCACATGAGGCACATCATAATCTACTAGTACATAGCTCCAAACATCTACTGCTAGAGACATAACATAGGCTTCCATCTTAGCTTTCCAGAAGGCATAGTTTATCCCATCAAACATTTGTATCTTGCTTGAGTAAGCATCTTGACTCTCTTGCATGGACATAATCTGTTATGGATCTATCTTCGAGTCGTTAGACTATTCCTGAAGGAACTTGGCTCTCATACCAATTATTGGGATAATGAATTACTGAGAGGGGGGGTGATTCGGTAATAGTGAAGTTCTTTCAATTTTAAGTATAAGTATTTAACTCTTTTCACTATGGTCAGTTACTTGTGAGAGATTTCATACACAATGAAGATGATCAACAAGATAAGGCATTCACATGTAAATACAATCCATCAAATGAGAAACATACACATATTGACACAACTATTTTTAAGTGGAAATGCAAAGGTAAAAAACCACCATTCTATTTGTTATTATTATGCAAATTATGCACGTACATGATTACTACAATTTGTTTGAGAGCACCAACTAATAGGAGGCACCGACCCCCTTAATATAGTAGGCACCTACTTTCCAAGAGGCACCAACCTCTTATGAATGTAGGCCACCAGCTTCTCTAGCCATTGTTCTACCTTTCATACAATTTTCAAACTAAAAACATCTGTAAATACATATATAGATAAATAGTAATCTCATTCATTGTACTATCATACTTATGCTCTCGGGTCCTCTACTATTCCACAGGCTGTCTCGACCTCACAAAGAAGCACCCTATCATCTGCTCACTCTACAACAACACATTGTACTCATCCTTCTGCTCTAACCTACATATACACTACTCTCAACCTTATGTTACACACACTCTCTCCAACACTTTGCTTCATTTCAACACTTGGGCTCGTTTCTCAACATTCACACACTCTTCTCCACTCTCTTCAACACATACACAATAATATTGTATTCCCTTGAGTTTCTCAATGAAAAACCTGCATTTTTTTCCTCTGCTTCATTGTCCTCAGTGTTGTATTTTTATTCATCGACACTACCTGAGAGTGTACTCCTGACATGCCACTCCATTCTCTTGTTGCGTCTCTTTTCAAAAATTCTTGTGCAACATTAAAAATGAGGATGGGATTTTTATTCATGCTGAGAATTTAATCTTAGTCCTCCTGCACACTCCAATAAGACTCCCCATGCTTATTCATGGCTCACAGAGCTTGACTATACTTCAACATGGCTTCTATGTTCTTCATTTATTTCTATAAGGTGTGCATGTGAGATCAAAGATGGATTTCCTTCAACATCGGGACAAGCCCAACAATTATTTTATGAGAATCATGGTCCTCGTTGCCTTGACCCAATGATCTCTACAGTTTCCATTACTCTTGTGACATCAACACTTCTTTGTGCATTTCCTCTAGAGCTACCAACCCATTCACCCTTTAATACTATGTACTATAATATCATATCCCTTTCATTCCATAAATTTTATTAAAGGAAATTCTAGAAAAACACGAGATCGCGAGGTTACTAGCCCTTTTTTCTTTTCCCCCTTCTTGTTTTTCCTCCATGGGACCCCTTCCTGTGACCACTGGTATAGTACTTAAGTGCTACAATATTGTAGGCTTCATTTATCATAAGTTTTATTCAAAAAAATGTTATGAAACTAAGATGTCGCAAGATTCCGATCCCTTTCATGCTTCGCCCACTTTTGTTTTACACCATGGGACACGATGCTATGACCGACAAATTAGCACTTAGGTTTTGAGGCCTTCATGTTGTCAAGGGCCTATCTACCTGTGTATTTTATCTCTGTCCTTTGTTCTTTTTACTTCCTTAACCAAGTACCAACACATCAAACCCCCTTTCATCGTAACTTTTCTCCAAAATGCATTTACAAAGGATTTATGTAATCTTTGGCCTCCGTTATAATTCCATAGCACTTAGGTGTTATGCCTTCTCTATGCCCTTGGTTCTTTTGGTAACCACAACCATGTTCCACTCACGATCAGAGCTCCACACATCGGATCATAACTTTCATAGAAAACAATTAGACAAGAGTTACAAAAACTTCAACCTCTAAGATGACATTATGCTAATGTCATCATCTCCACGTGGCATCTCCTTATTGGTGACATGTCTCACGTGAATTTTCCCTATTAGGCCACCCAAAATACTAAATTTGACTACCACGTGTCCTCTGTGTGGCCACATCATGCTGATGTCATCTGATTCATCATCTTATCAGTGCCAATCCCCTTCTACCATGTGCCCTATTCGAGGAGAGAGGAAGGGTCCCTCTGTCCTTTGGTTTTTTAAAGAATTTCTTTATAAATACTTATCCTCACAACTTCGACACTTTTTAAAAGAACTCATGCATAAGGACTTACAAAACTACAATGTTCATATGGTCTTGACCTTCCAAGATTCCAACCTGCTCTAATATTCTAATATGCTTCCTACCAGTCCTTCCGATATCAGGTCCTGATGTTTTGACCCCTCTTCGATATCGGGTTTTGAGAATCAGCTCCTGAAATTCCAACCCTCTGAAATTTTGTCCTCCCGAGGTCCTGAAATGCCACTTTACTCTAATATTTGAGCCTTCTTAGGACTTCAAGAACCTAACTTCAGCAATTAATAAATTTTTATCCACAAGGCCATTTGCTGACTTCCACACACCGTTGGAAAGCTCTCTCATAACACTTTTTAGTGGAGAAGGTCCAATGTAGACTTTGAACCGATTCTCTACCTCATAAATGGTTGAAAACTCTCTATTGTTCTTTTCACCTTGGCGCTTATCTTGTGCCTGGAATCGTGGACACCCAACCACCATAGTCATCATTTTATGGCTTCTCCAATAAGCATGCTACTATGGTGAAACTCTACTAGAGACTACAGGAACCATAGGACTCCCCCTAAGCTTGACACATCAACCATATCAATGCTAGTATTGCATACCACAAAACTCCATGATAATTAACTTGGCATCAATGCCAACACACTTGTAGCAACTTTCCATCTAGAAAATGCCAACTTTCCAACAAATATTTCACTATGCAATATGTTTTGAAGATTGTTTAGAAAAGTTTCGGTGAAATCACATAAATATTCTTTTGTCGACGCGTTTCGAACCAACCAGTGTGGTTCATCGTGAGGACAAGTTGAAGAACCAATCGAGCTTAGCTTGTTAAATAGTATGTGCAGAGACTCCAACGGCTATAATGCCAACGACTAATTCTAACCTAAAGACCCGAGTCAAACCAATATTATTCTTGTTATATTTAATTATTGTTATTTTTAGAAATTAGTTAAATTAGGTAAACCATATAATAAAAGTATTCATTTGTTAATTTAACTAAATGTACTTGTATATATATATATATATATTTATATATATATATATATATATTATATATTCCAAATGAACTAATTTCAATTAAAATTAATATCATAGGTACATCATATATTTATTTAAAATAAAAACAAGTACATAACAATGAATTCTTAATTATTAGATTTTTCTTAATTTGATAATTTCTAAGAATTATAGTAATTTAATATAACAAGAAAATTATTTGTTGATTGGGGATTTTTAAAATATGGAATAATAAATATTTAAATAAAATAGATTATTAAATTATAGTAAATTAATTATAAATTTAATATCTTGAATAGAAGAATTATAATTTATGATTTTCAATAGGAGCATTAGATTTAGATTTAAATGATAAATAAAAAAATTATTTTAAATAAATATATGATGTACCTATGATATTATTTTAATTTGAATTAGTTCGGTTTTGGATATATATATACATTTATTAATAAACAAGTATATTTAGTTAAATTTAACAAATGAATACTTTTATTATATCATTTACCTAATTTAACTAATTCCTAAAAATAATAATACTTAAATATAACAACAATATTATTGGTTAGACTCGGGTCTTTAGGTCAGAATTAGCGGTTGGCAATATAGCCGTTGGAGTCTCTGCACATACTATTTAACAAGCTAAGTTGGATTGGTTCTTCAACTTGTTCTGACGATGAACCACACTGGTTGGTTCGAAACGCGTAGACAAAAGAATATTTATGTGATTTCACCAAATTTTTTTTAAACAATGGATCGCAGAAGTCTAAATTCCTTAATGTTTTGAAGAATTAAACCTTCATATTTAGATGTGTAATTGTACACACAAAGATCAAAATTTTCTTGATCTCATGCATGTATATAACATTATGAATGCACCTAAAACTGTCATTTGGTAAAGTCATTGGAATATCTCCATATCCCATGATATGATTTGCACGATCATTGCTAAAATAGATGCTTCCACCATTGCTTATTTCATTGAATGTTTCATACAAGTCCTTATTGCATGTCATGTGGATTGAACCTCCAAAGTCCACAAACCAAGCATTAACATCATCTCTTTCACAAGCCAATACAACATTAGACATAAAAAACTTAAGATTTTTGAGATCAGAATTCGGGCTTTCTCGTGCAAAAAGTCTTGAATGTCTTCTGGGTTTATTATGCCGAGCATCATCACTTTTATTATTATAGCATTCTCTCACAAGATGCCCACTTCTACCATGGTAAAAACATTTTATTCTAGAATCATATCTAACAATGACATACCTTGATTTGATTTCGGAAATCTCATTTTCTCACATGAGCTTCCACCTTTATTTGCTCCTCCTTGTTTCCCTTTGAAGAATTTCTTTTTCGCCACAAGTTCGAAATCTAGATTCTGAGGCTTCAAATTCTTGCGCCTCTCTTGTTGCCACAATATACGTGACAATTCCTCAAAGTTTGGTGCTTTCACCCTTGATGTTACCGATTCACCACGTTGTTAAAAGAAAACAAATAGAACCACATAGTGCTGAACAACACCACATAAAACCGAAACAGAAAAAGATTTGATTAGGAAATTAGTGTATCTGCTTGCATGTTGTTGGATGTACTTGCTAAAATCATAAGAAATGTACTTGCCAGAATTTGGATGTACTTGCCAAAATCATAAGAAATATACATGTCAAAATCATAAGAAATTAGTATATCTGCTTGCAAGTTGTTGGGTATACTATTGGTTTTATAGTGGCAGCTACCATTAGATGTACCTGCCAAAATCATAAGAAATTATTATATCTGCTTGAAGGTTGTTGGATGTACTCTTGGTGTTATAGTGGCAGCTACCAAAATTGATCCTCGGCCTTCTTTAGATTAGGTGACAATTACCCATTCCCAAGTTGTAATAGAAAGAAAAAGTGGTAATAGAAAGAAAGAGTGGTGAACACCACCACCTAAAACCAAAACAAAACAAAAAAGATTCGATTAGGACGTTGATAGGATAACAACCACCTACAAATGAAAGAATCTGATCGAAGCAAATCTAATTGTCTATCATGTGACTTTAACTTGATGATGTATGGAGTGATCATGTGAAGTTTGTGTTGGCTGCTATATAACTATTGCTCTCTTCCCCAATATGACTAAAGTCTTATAAATTTGAACTTTCCTCGTACCTTCCTTCTATACTAAAGATAGGTCACTACGCAATTTCTAGGTATTATTTGAGGTTAGATGTGAATAGTACGAGTTGACTAAATTGCGTTTCCTCGAAGCTTCATTCTCAAATTACAAATAATGAATTTCACTGTCGAGCTTGCGTGTCTTCCCTGCTTAGTAACATATGGAGAAAGGTTTCTATCACCACCAGTGTTTATAACAATGTTTATCTGCTCCAGTTACGGAGATAATCGAATTCTACTCTGCTGGGGCGATTGAACAGGTCCATGTCCATTGAAGTGACAAAACAAAGATAAAACGAGACTGCTCGTCCCACTTTATCGCTGATGTTCGAGACGTTTATCAGTTGGCCCTGGAATTAATCGGAGAGAGGTGCCGGGCTTTAAGAATAAATAGGGCATCTGGATGCAATTGCCAGGTGTGTTCTCAGCTAGAAGTTGGATAATCTGCCGGCATCTGTTTTGAGATCACGCAAATGAGCAGCTATTAACCCGTCAACAGTATGGAACACTCTAATTCCCAGACCGACTGGCTAATGATATTAGCTTTTGCAGCAATGGTTATAGTGAACGTATGCTTGCTATCCTTCATCGCCTGCTATCGCTGGCGAATATGTCTGACAGAGACTATAGGTCCAGACAGAGGCAGGGATGTTAGTGATCCGGAAAACCGAGCCGGTGAAGGTGGCCCGAGAGGAATCGATGAGGCAACGTTGGATTCATATCCGACGATGGTGTACTCGGAGAAAGTTTTCCGATCATCAAAACTGAGAGAGAAGAAGAATCAGGAGCAGAGGAGAAGATTTGCTGCTCTATTTGCTTAAGCGATTACGGGGAATCGGAGGTTGTGAGAGTTCTGCCTGATTGCAGTCACATGTTCCACGTGGATTGTATCGATCAATGGCTTCGCCGCCAGGCCACATGCCCCCTCTGCCGAATTTCCCCTCGTCTCCAATCGGCTCTGGCAGAAAAACCCTAGAAACAGAAATTAGGGTATCATTGACATGGGCATGCGCGAGGGTCCGGGAGATCGACAGCCATTAGTTCGTAAGTGCGAGGATCCGGGATATCGACGGCCATCCGTTCGTATATGCAGTTCGTTACAATGGGATGTTCACGTGCTTCTTGGTTTGCGTTGCCTTTGTGTTCTATGACATCAGAAAAATCTGGCGGTGTCTGTTTAGTGAAGGTATAGATTTGTAAGTTAAATTTAATGAAGCCATTATGCTAGGTGTTTATCAGATTTGACTGGGATGGACGTTCGTTCCTTTTCTCAGGTTCACAGTTATTTATATCGAGGAAGATGAATTGAAAGCGCTCTCCATAGCTTTCAACGATTTATTTGTTTCATATTGATGATAAAACTTTAGATGCAAACTTAATGTAATGGTTTCATTATCTTGCACTCTTGTATACGATTATAGAATTGTGATTACGAACATAACGATTATTCGTTTCAGAATATGCATACTACAATAGATATTAGGGATGATTTTTGGAATTATTGAATTTTTCTAGAAGAGTTAATTGTTTTGTAGAAACTTTGTTTTCTTCGACAGAATTATTGTGCAATTACTTTTCTTTAGATGTTTTGTTTATATCTATATTACAAGAAACACATTGAATGTCTTATTTCATTTTAGAGTAAGTTAATTACCCAAAATCAAGAAACCTCTATAGATGGTCAAGCATATAGGAAGAATACATCTCATTCATATGCAATACCAAATCCATCTTTTATTTTCTCTGAGTAAAATTTCAAAAGCATGAACACATGCCATTTCATATACACAATAAACCCAACTTCTGAAATTTCAATGCTTGGATGCATCCCATTCATATGCTACAGTATACCCATATTTTCCTTAAATTTCAATCCATAAACACCTCCATTCATGAGCCATAACAGCACCACAAAAAACAAAACTCCCTGACCCGTTAATACATTATCTACTGAGAGAGAGGTAAGACAAAAGGACAACACTGTCTACGGATCCTCCATGTCTCCGAAGGAGATGAGGAGCGTCCTGTGACCCATTAATGCATCGTCTTATCAGGAGTGTGAGGTAAGACCAAAGAAAATCTCTAGCTACGGATGTTTCATGTCTCCATAAGGCCTTGATTGATCTTTGTTTATTTTGTAAATACAATAATTTGATTGCATTTTAACAATGTAAATACTAAAAATGAACTCATAAAGAGCAGATAATCAAGAAGGAAATGCTTCAATCACAGACTAGAAATCAGGAATGGTGATTATTTTATAATGACCGAATCCACCTTCTAATCAAATCTTCTTCCATTCTTTCTCTGTTCTTTCCTTCCCGCCAGAGGAGTGCGCTACCATTACCAGATCAAATACTAGAACTAAATTAGGATCCAAAACTGGCTTCTCTTTCTGGCCACCATTATTATTATCACCGCCTCTGTGATTAGAGTCCAATGCCACTATCTCAACAAGAATGAGCTTCCCCGTCTCCGGGATCACCTTCCTGCAGCTCTTTAGTATCTTGATACAATCCTCGTCGCCCCAGTCATGCATGATCCATTAATGACAACGCACAAACAAATTCTATAGTCAAAACGTGCTCTCAACTCACTCTAATTGAATCACAGTACAGTTCAGCAAGTTCAAGACTTACCTTCATGAATATGGCCTCAGCAGAGGGCACGGTTTCAAACATGTCTCCGCCCATGTGCTCCACACCCATTTACATACATTTATATGTATAAGATTGTTATGCATAGATACCATTGATGAAGCAAAGGTGTTGTTAGTAACTTGGGAGATGGGGAGCAATGGCCATGACATGAGGGAGGTCAAAGTTGATGCCTCCGAGGGAAGAATAACGCCGCAACATTGCCTCGATTGTCTCCTCTGCAAGCCTAGCCTCTCGAGGCAAATCAGAGAATGGAAGTCGAGTTTCGAAAAGCCAATAGGATTATTAAATGACCATAAACAAAAATGAGAAATTAACATGATGATTTGATGTCTAAAACGTCAAAAAAGGCTGCACAGCCTTGTGACTTTAAATATGACATTTTTTTTTCCAAGTTTGGTTGAATATTGACTACCAACGTAACCCCAAGATCCCTGGCATATTTGATTTTCACCATGCTTTTAAATTGCAAATTAATAATTCGTATTTCCTTTTGACACTTGTGCCTTCCATGTGATTTGTCGATATCGCCCATTGGATAATTATCGTTACCCTATGCAAAAAACTTAAAACCATGTGAAATAAGAAACAAAAGCGGTTTAACCTTCCCTGCTATATCAAAAATACGGCAAAACAACTACGGCTCCCTGCAACAAAATAAGGTAAAAATGCCATGGTGCATATATACAGGGCAATATTGAACAAATTAATCAATTAATGTTCACCCTCATCTTCTGCCAGCTTAACTGTTTACTTGGGCATTTTCATCTACCTATTTACATGGGTCATCTCCATAAATATAGGTTCTGGACATTCAACTGATGGTATTGAGAAAACTAACAAGTAATTAAACAAGAAATGATCAAGTTGATAGAATTTGCAGAGAGCGAACCGAAAATGACCGAATGATTTCTCTCTTTGAAAAAAGAAGAATCGCTACTCACCTTACCTAATAAAATGAATGTCGCAAAGTGGTGTAGGAACATCCTTTTGCATGCGTATTGTTGTCCTGCGTGTTGTTTCACCTGTCCAGATTCATGACAGGCCATTCAAATATCATTTTAGAAAGATTTGAGAGACAAAATCTGCATCTGCAGTAGATTTTGACGGATAAAGAAATAAGAAACAAGTGAGAGAAAAGAAAATAGATTCAGAAATTGAAGCTTCTCATCTTATATTATCCCTCCATGGTGAACTCTTCTCTTCCCCTGTTGCAAAATTAATATGTAGGGCAAAACCATTCAACAAAAACTACAAAATAAAATAAAAGCACTATCTCTACTGTTAAAGCCCTTGTGACTTTTCCACGGCTTCACCGTAATAAATAAATAATGGATTGAAACTGTTGAAAAAATTGGGTTCCATTCATAGCCATTATTTACCACGCTGCTTTTCCCTGTAAAAATTTATTAGTAAAACTCATAGATATTGAAAACCAAAAGCATACCTACTTCTATCCATAAAATATTTCGGGAATTTCATTCCAATGGATCAAGAATTTCATCTCTATTGATTCTTCTGCTCAACATAATAGCAACAAAATAGTATCACTAGGATAAACCATGCAAACACTCTTTTAAAAAAACATAAATCAAATTCAAAATAGAGGAAAACACAACGAAAATAAAACATTGTAAAATCCAAAATTCATGGCCATGCAACAAAGAAAATAAACTTGAACAAGAAACAAGGCAAGCCAATGCAATGCAGAGTATTGAAGAAAATGATGAGATGAAAAAAAAAAAGTGAAAATTTTAATCAACTAAAACTGTAAATATAAAAAAGTCAAGTTTAGTTTAGCACTAGTACAACATGATGGAACATAATAGCCATTCATATCCCATTAAGGACTTGAATTTGATAGGCAGGGTCTTTCCTCAGCATGACTAACTCCTCATAATGTAATTTGTCATTTAAGAGGATAAAAGTAATGCTTCCCTAAACCCCAAGTGTCAGTTCAATTGGTTAAACCATATGCCCAAGGCATGTTGCTAACAGGGAGGCCATTCAGTTTGTCAGGGTTACCAACCACTATTGTGGATGGCTGGTAAATGAACAACCCTCTAGGGGTCCCACAACATTTTCCTCACTGCTCAAGGAAAAGAAAAGAAAAAAAATAACAATTGTTTCCCTAGAAATATGTTGGACCTAAACAAGCAAGTTATAAATCATATGGTCATACACTTCTTTCAAGCGCAGAGGTGCTACCTTTCATTACATAGAAAATTTTTTGGATGGAAAAATGCCTCCTGTTGTGGAAAGGTAATTACAAATTTAATTCTTGATTCTCTGCCCCAAAACTCACAATCACAACAATGCTCGTACTCCTGGGACAACTCTGTAGTGTTTTGAGTCATATACCAAAAGGACGCTAGTTGATAACTTTGATGACACTAAAAATACATACCCAAACATGAAGCAAACATACCTTGATCACTTAATGCTTCATCTACTGTGCAAGCAACCTACAGTATCCAAAAATTTATGTCAAAAGTTAAAACATGAAATAACCATCCATACTATGAAGAAGAAAGCAACCACAAAATAATGTTTATGCAATAATATGATAATAAGAAAAGATGAAATGTTAATAGAAGACCAATATTCATGTTTTATTTGACACAACCATTCTTTTAACATCTTTGGATCAATCTAAAAATGAAAATGACAACAAACGACAGGAAAACCCTAAACCAATTTCATACATAATGTAACAATACAATAGTACAGACCAACTAAAGTCCAAAGATGCAAAATGCCAACAATTTCATTTGATATAATCATCTTTTTCTATGTCTAATGTTTAAGCAAATTTCAAATGGGAATTTGCAATAGAGATAAAAGGCAAACCTTATTGAAATTCTCATATTGTCTGTTGCCTAAACCGAATACCTCATAAGTAAGGTTGGAAAGCCAAGGCCCTCTCTCTTTTTCCTGGTCAAACATACAAAAGGGGTCATAAGCCCGTTAAAAGAGTCCAACTTAATAGCCAAAGGAACCAGTGATCTAAACAAATGTTAAAGGTTTAACAATTTACCCCCTCAATAAACCACCTGTAGAACCTTGTTGCATTATCAATTGGCTCTCCATCTCCATACCTGCACAAGTACTTCAGTGCTTAGAAAAGATTGGACCATAAGACATAGTTACAAACGTCTACCACCTAATACGGGGCATTTTGCACACACTGTTGATAAATATTAAATAAACCCAACAACATTTGGACTAAATATGTTGAAGCGGACTTCAGAAAGAAACTTTTAAAGTAACTTTAGAAACATACTCATTCAAACTCTGTCAAATGTGACAACAGAAACTACACAGGCTTGTTAACTACATGCACTGGGGTGGTAGATGTTGGAAGGTCGTCATGGGCCCAGAGGTACAATAGAAACCTATTTTGCTTAGGGAGTACTAGAAAGTACAACAAACCATTCCCTAATTAATGGAGAGTACTAGAAAGGTTTGGAGCTATTAATCTGTCACATGGCTCACAACCCTGCACTTAATCCGTCACTCCCTAATTAATGGAGAGTACTAGAAGGGTTTGGAGCCATTAATCTATCACATGGCTGATAACCCTGCACTTAATCCGTCACATGGCTCACAACCCATGTAACTTCACCAAGTGTCCAAGCAGTTATGTGAAGGGACATGAGTGCCTCCTTCGCATGCATTAGGCTTGCAATGTGCATGGTTATGTCCATGTTTATGGTTTTCTCCAGCTCACAGTGGAATAATGGCAATGTTGTTTGAGAAATTCAGGGGGGAGAATATGGTTGTTCTCGCCTGGTAAGACATTTCATCGATTTCTTCTGGTTGTCATTTGGGTTTCTACTGGTTAGTTTGGATGTTTTCAAAGGAGCCTTCGTGCTGGAGGTATATTGGCACGCAAGGATACTACTGGCTTCAGGATTGTGTCAGTTTCTAGAAAGCAATATTTCAATCCGACCCATCTGTGCCACCTGGCAATCTGCAGTTCTTCGATCTGAATCCAGGGAAGCATTCCTAGTTCTCGGAAATGGGATATTGGAGCAACCTCCAGAACCAGGAAATGTGGTGTGGGAGTGGGACTGCAGGGGACATGGAGCATTTTATAATAGGAAAAGTTATTAGTCAGATTAGGTGCCTGATCGATTTTAGAGAACTTCAAGAAATTCGCAGACTACTCAGAAGTCATAAGGAACATATCCATTGCAACAGATCCTAATTTCGCAATGTTACTTCAAAAATTCATGAGATAATAATAGTGACAGATTACGCCTCTTACTGTAGAAATCATGGGGTCTCCTGCGGAACTAAAGCAACAGCTGGCCGTTTTGGAGGCAGAATGCAATCTCCAACAAAATCTGGCACTCAATTTCAGCATGGGTGGATTAGTCTGTGGCCTCATATCAAAGACTCTCGGCCAACTCATCCCAGGGTGAGACAAAGGAGGATGAAACATTGCACCAGCTTGACAAGGAAATGGAAAACGTGAATCAGGACCATGAGCCAATTAGTAGAGGTTTGGAAGAAGCGGCTCATCCCTATGCTTTTTGTTAATTTCTATGCTTTTCAGGACTATAAGAATCTTAGGCACATATTATAGAATATGTAAGGTTGAGAGGTAATGGATGGTTTTGTATAAGGACAAAGCCGAAATCTGTTTTGGGCCTGCGCTGGCATTTTTTTGGGGACTGTTTAATGGTTATTTGATCTCTGTTGAAGAAAACTGTGATGTCATTCCTGCCACAACATTTGCTGTAGTTTTTATATTAACATAATTTTACCAAATTGTTGTTTAAAAAAACAGCATGTAGTGCGAAACGACTTTGAAAATTATCTTAACGAATATGTTAGGATATGTTGTCCCAACGAAAAATATGCAAAGGCTTCCCAACATGCTTAAACATTTGGACATAAACAGCTGGATAAATGTTGCTGGTCAAAGAATGTTTGTATCTTACGTTGCTAGCATAAAAAATGCTAATTTTTCAATTTTTCCTCATACAGCTCATCATCTGCTGCATAATCATCCTAGTGAAATTCAACCAAATAAGATCTCACGTTATTTAATTCCAGTCATTCAAGTAACAAGTGGTTCAAATTTTGAAAGATATAATCTATTTAAAATGTAATATAATAGCCTTGTATCGACAGCTTTACTCACCAGATCCACTACTTTAAAGACAGCCTATCATACCTAGCTTTTGCTTCCTCGGCGAAAGACTGTCACACATATCAAAAAATCGTCAAATAAGTTAGTAAATGTAACTTCACTAGAATTAGCATAACGACAATACAAACAGCAACATGGAATCAAAACCAACACCCTTGAGAAGCTCAATAACGGTAATCATAATAACAAAAGGACGAACATGGAATTGAGAAGATTCAAAGCCAAGACAAACTGCTAAGATGTTTTATTACTATTAACTAGAATATTAATTCCAAA
Source organism: Pinus taeda (assembly GCA_000404065.3). Taxonomy (NCBI): domain Eukaryota; kingdom Viridiplantae; phylum Streptophyta; class Pinopsida; order Pinales; family Pinaceae; genus Pinus; species Pinus taeda. Next base: position 108,102 of record APFE030832978.1, read on the forward strand.
TCAATTCCAAATCAAAGACTGGTATAAATTTGCCAGGGTTTGAAACCAAAAGCCACTTACAAACAGCCATCAATGAAAATCAATAAACTCAAGACTAAAAAATGAAAAAAAATCGGTGTGGAATAAATAGGATGTGAAACAAAACCGCTTTAAGCAGAGTTTTACAAACAATACCAACAATAAAAGCAGTGCACAGAGGATCTAGGATTAAGAACAATGGAAAACAAGAGCCACTTGCACAGGGAGCCAAATCGTGATAAGCATTAGTTTATTGTAAATTTTTCAAAGAATGACAGCGAATTGAGAGGAGTTGGAACCCTTACCACTTGCAATTGGAGGCCTTTCCTATGAATCAACAATTGTCAACACTTTTACCCTCCTCCGTTGGATCAAGTGAGACACTTTCAACCATTGAGTTGAAGTGTGATTGCTTTTTCCAAATATCGGTTGAGTTGTCTTCTTGGCATGGCAAGATATTTTTACTGCTTTTACCATCTTTCCTGGCCTTTCGCAAGCACTAGCCTACTGTGATTCCACTTATTGAGCTTGTAAAAGTAGCGGTGCGATTGGTTTATTGGGAGATCAATTCGCACAGAGAAGGGAAGGGACTCGTCATAATCAAGAAGGCCATCCTCTGGAAATTGTTGCAGGGATATTAACCATGGAGCACTCTGACAAATCAACATCTAGTACTGCAACCTCTGCAATTACTACTCCATTGTCTTTAGATCCATGTATTTTAATCAACATCATGCCCGATCTATTGGAGAGCATATTTCTGAGAGTGCCATCGCAGCAATATTCCCTAGATTCGGAGGACTTGCAGGGCACTGATAGGATCTCTTGACGAAAGCATGTTCCTTGGTTGGTATATCGAAGAGCAGGTTGTGGAACATGAAGAAATCATGGTTGCGGTGAAGTTGGGGTGGAGGTGTCGTGTAGCGCGTTACAAGAACAAATGCAGTGGTCGGGTATCGTGAGAGTTGGGCTATAAACTCGGCTCCTGCTACTATCGATACTATAATATTAGAAAATTCAAGTTGAGAGAAAATTAATGTTACAATACCAGAATATTCAAGTCGACAGAAAATGGAGCAGAAAGTTCCACATTGGTTAGCTACCATGACAGACTGTTTTGTGCATGGATTGAATGTCAACATGGCACAGGTGGTTTGACGTTGGCTTCGTGCGTAATTTTCTGGGAAACAGAGCACCCAAATTCGAGAACAATACTAAATTAGAAAGCAAAGGCAAACACCCTCGATGTGGCATGGGTGATCAACTCTGCAATGTGTGTTAAGGGTAAGTTTGTCTACAGAGTTTTTTTGAATTTGCTTAGTTTATGTTTCTAAGTGGGCTTAATTTAAGTTTATGGCTTTTTCCCAATGTATAATGTTTTTACTTTTAAATTAATAATGTAAGTATATGTGACAGCAGACACAAATAGAGTGACTCAGCTCGCATATGCAGAGAGAACTGAAGCGGCTACAAACGGATCCTCCTCCCGGAATCTGCGCATGGCCTTCCAATGATAATCTCCTCACTCACCTTGAAGCACGTAAGTGTTTTTCTTGGATTTATTCTGATTTTAAGTGCGTCTAAGGCTAGGGTCTGAATGCAACAAGATGTGTGATTTCCAACAGAGATTGAAGGGCTCGAGGGGACTGTTTATGATAAAGGAATTTTCAAGCTTGAGATCCAAGAACCCGAAAGGTTTTTTGAATTAATTCCTTTCTAGTAGTTGTAACAGTTTCGATTCTGGAATAGTTTGAGTTAAAATTTAGGTTTTTCAGTCTATTGAGTATGATTTTATTTTCTGGATTTTAAGTCGTTTTTAATATTATTTTTCCAATTGCAGATATCCTTTCGAGCCTTCAAATGTGAAATTTGTGACCCCAATTTATCATCCCAATATTGACAATGGAGGGCATATTTGCCTCGATATCCTGAATTTGCCACCCAAGGTATGTGCAATTAGCTCCCAATTCTGAGTAGGAAATAATTTGTTGTTGCTAAGAATGTTTTTTTGCTCGTGTTGTAACAAGATTTTTATTAATAGTCAGAGGGGAACAAAAGAGTGGTAACTGTTCATAGCTAGTTAAAAACCAGCTTAACAGAGAAAAATACGACGAAGCTTTCATGACCTTTCCATGGCTAATGGTTCAATGAACAGCTCCTCTGAAGTAGTTAGATTTTGTTTTTTTCTCCTTTTAGCCCCCATTAAAATCTGATTTCGATTTTAGCTTAAATGTTGTAACAGGCAAGGTGCAGTTATTCCACCAGAATCACCCAGGGCTAGTTCTGGCATTAACAATTATGCCTTTGGTTGAGATTCTAGATTAGAATCACAACATTCACAAGCATTTACGTATGAAAAATAGGCCACTAAATCATGGCACCACTAGCACAAGAAGGAAAATTAAAGAGCCACATTAGACAAAACAATTGTCCAAAATCTTGAAAATGTTAACCGAGACTTCGTTCTTATTCCATTCCATTTCATGGCATTGTTCGCATTATTCAGTCTCACCTTATTTAATTCTTAAAATTTGTTGAAATGATCTTCATGCTACAAATTCAGAGGTTGTGAACGTGTTGACTTTATCCATTTTTTTAACTTAAGGTAATTTTACGCTAAAAAAGAGATGTAAATTCTTATAATTATTACATTCCATGATTTTGGTGGTTCCAGGGTTTAAGCCACACCCATATCGTCATATTTGTTGGTTTAGATATGTTTACTTTGAGTGTTGTGGTTAATTTATAGGTAATCAATTTCAAAAGAGTGAGAGCTTATAAGAGCGTTTTAGTAGCCCATATTTAAACTCAAGGTCCTCCTATACTACCTAATAATTCACTTGAACCACCATCTTTTCTAGAGAAATTCAACAATTCTAATATAATAATCCTATTGACCTCTCTTTGTACCTTTTGGGACAATTGCTAGTAAATAATTCTAGTTTTTCTCATCATCCTTGGTGGGTCCTTGGTGGGTTGTAGGCCTCCAACTTTTTCATGGAGGAGCAGAGTGATGGTGGCCGGATCAGGATGCCTATTCATTCCTAATGTCATGTGAGGTTGTGGGCATTTTGGATAGAAGTTTATCACTACTTTCTAGTTCATCTCCATGCAAGCCTTGGTCATAGCATCATATTCCAATCCCAATTCTTCTTATATTATCCCCAATAGTTTGCATGCCAAACCCATCAAGGATTCATTGTATCTCTCCACGCTCTCCCTGCAAATACATTGTTTACACAATTTAGTGTTATGTTCATGACACATATGAAATAAATATGAAATCAATTTATATGAGCTTGTAGGGGATGGACACTACCTCCATCCATTAGGCTTGACATGCCACATGATTTAATCACGCTTGTGAAGGAGATATGGAAAGCATGCAAAGATATCCCTCTAGTATTGGACACTTTTTTGTTCATAACGGATAGCCTAGTCCCCATTGTGCGTATGACAATTCCATTACAAGCGGAAATTCTCCAAGCAGAAGACGTTGCTCAAATAATTAAATGAATTTATATTATCAAACGAATACTAAATGTAATTTAACAAAAATATATTATAATAAAAATTCAATTCATGAACATATTTAACAAAAATATATTATAATAAAAATTCAATTCATGAACATATTTCAATTCAATTAGTTCTTCTCTCTTTTCACTGTGTGCATTTCTATTTTTGGACTTTTGTGCGAGGAGAGTAAATAATAATGGCCTTCGTATCTAATGTTAGGTATGTTGTTGTTATTAATAAATATTCATTTCATTTTTTGGGGGAGGGAAGGGGACATAGACATGGGTGCTCGTTGTCACCTCTATTGTTCATTTTGGCAATGGATGGTCTCAGCTTACACATTAAAAAAACATTGGCAGAGGGTCAATTTGATGTAGTTTTTATATGTAGACAAATTAAGATATCTCAAAGTTACTTTGTTGATGATGTTTTAATTATGGGGATGTTAGATAGATTAAAATGACTCACATTATTTGACATCTTCATGAAATTTGGAATACCCATGGGCCTCATTATGAATATATTGAAATCTATCATTTTATATGGTTTTAATGATATGAATGACAGAACTTCTATTCAGAGAATCTTCGAGGTGGGATCTGACTCACTGACAATGTGCATGAAATAACTGGGCTATCATATAAAGCCCTGTCTATATAGGAACAACGATTGGTTGTGGCTTGTTGACCGATTTTACAAAAAAATTATGGGGTGGGAATTCAGATGCCTCTCATTGGGATCGCATATTACTCTCACATAGTCAGTGATCACCTAATTGGGTGTATATTGGGCACGCTTATATTGCCTTACCCAGTCTATTATCGATTCTCTGCACCATATTATACCTCGATATATTTGTTTTGGGATGACACACAAATTTAAATATCACCCGGTAAAATTAGAGAACATAACTATACCAAAAAAGTTGGGTGGATGGGGTATATTGAACCTGCGACGGTTCGGTTGGGCGTTGTTGTTGAAGTGATTGTGGCGCGGTATATTTGGAGAAGGCACATTGGGTTAAGTTATTAGATACAAATATTTGAAGAAAAAATAGTTCGTATATATTGGATGCAGTGGGGGACCATTGGAATCTCCACAGGCTCGACCATATGGCTTAGTTTAAATAATATTAAAAACGTTTTTCTACAAAATCTATGTTGGTAATTTGGCACTAGACATCGGATTATGATTGGCATGGACCGGATACTTGGTATGAATAGGGACTCATGCATATATGTGGACTTAATACATGTTTTCAATAGACATGGTATTTTCTATTGGAACTAAGTCATGTGGGAATGGCTTAGACATGTCCCTATATGGAAGAGGGCCAATGAACTGGGTCTGTCAGGCTAGAATGCTCTTGAATGGGAACAGATCAGGATTATGATGAAATCCATCGGCATCTATCAGGATGGGTGTAGGGATCATATCACATGGTCCGACAAGAAAAATGTAGGAGAAGTTGAGGTGGTGAACACATACTTCAACCTTTGCACTCAGGAGCTTGACATCACAGAGTGAACAAAGCACCACATGGAGGTTGATTCCATTGGCTATTTTCTAGGAGATATGGTAATGGAAAAATCAAATTATATTTGATAACTGTAAGGTAAAATAAGCGTTGGTGATGGACTGAATAACAAAATGGATGAGTGGTGATTTTTTTATGGAAACATCTCACAAAAAGATAGAAAAGAGAGATAAGCACCTTAGAATTCAGCCTCTTCGAGGGGAAAACCTCATTTACATTACACAAATGAACAATTCTTCGATGATACAAATGACAATACCTCCTTTCTATATATATAGGAGTCTAAAGGGTCATAATATAATTAGATATGACCTAACAATAATAATGTAAGCACACAATAATAACAATAGTGGGCTTCTATGAGGCACACTAATAATAATAGGGGACTATTTGGGCACAACAATATAATAAAGAACTTGTATTAATGACAATAAGGGGTTACACTAGTAGTATAGGGACCTAACATGCCCCTCTCCTTCAAAAAGTGTTGTCCTCAACGCTTGAGCAGTTCTTGACGCTTCTGTATATTTTATTTTTTTCCACCCATGTGGAATCTTCAGCGGGTAAGTTCTTCCACTTGATGAGATACTCTGAAATTGATTGATTTTGTAGCTGTCAAGTTCTTATTTCTGTGACTGCTCTAGGTTCCAATATGATTTTTCCTTCCTCGTCAAGTTTTGGTAATATTGTTTGAATTGGGATCTTCTGTAACTTTTGAATGAGTGGCCACACTTCTTTGTCTTTCTTCCATTCATCCCTTGTTTCGTTTCTCAAATCTGGTTGGATAATAGAAATAGTACAAAACAATGCTTCAACATCGTCATCCTTTCTTGAGAGTGCATCTGCAACAAAATTTTTCTTCCCTTTTTTGTAGACGATTTGAAAGTCATAACCCAACATATTTATGACCCATTTTTTCAATTCTTCTAAAGATAATATTTGTTCTAAAAAGCATTTAAGACTATCATGATCCATTTTTACCTTGAAGTGTCTTCCCATTAGGTAAGGTTGCCATTTCTTAAGTGCATGTAGTATTGCCAACATTTCCTTCTCATAAATAGCTTGCTTGAGATGTAGCTGTAAAATATCCAATCACCTACATCAAAATTTATTTCACTATGATGTTGATATGGCTGTTGCTTCATTCAATTCTACACCAAAGTGGCATTATCTTTTAAAATTTAGAGAACTTGTTGTTGATGCTCGATGTGATCTTTCACTTCTTGAATTTTTTTCTTCTTGATATGTCCTTCTATCTTGAGAGTTTGAGGAGTAGTATTTTCTTCCAATGAATTACAAGATATAGTCAGATTCATTTCTTGATGCTTGATGTTATCTTTCACTTCTTGAACATTTTTCTTATTGGTATGTCCTTCTATTTTGATAGTTTGAGGAGTGGTAATTCCACACAATGAATTACAAGATATGGTCGGATTCATTTCTTCTTTCTGGATGTGATCTTTCACTTCTTAAACCTTTTTCTTCTTGATGTGTCCTTCTATCTTAAGAGTTTGAGGAGTGGTAATTCTTTCCAATGCTTTACAAGATATGGTGGTTCCTAGTGTATATCCTCTTCTTTTGATAATCCTTGATCATTTTCTTCCTCCTCTTCACAATCAATGTAAAATAATTTATTCTCAGCACACTTATGACCTTTAATGTATTTGTTATCACAATTGTAACAAATTCCTTTTACTCTTTTTTCTTCCAATTGCTGTGGTTTTAACCTTGTAGGTTGTGGAAGGCTAGGAGAAACAAGACTTCCATCTCTTAGTTGTGAGGGGTAGAATTCCTTGTTCCCATAATTTTTCTTTCCACTTTTCTTTCCAACATGAATGCCTTCTCTAGTGAATCAGGTTCCCAATGACAAACTTCATGTTGAATATTATCCTTTAAATACCCCATGGAGACATTAATCCTCTGCTTCTTTGGAATATCATTTTCCCTTATATTCAATTTTTGGAGGTCCTCAATGTGCTCTGCCATTGAACAATTTTTTTTGAGATTTATTAATTGGCTAAAGAAGGTGTTTCTCTTTGTATCCTCATAATGCACTATCATTTAATTCATGAAAATTGACCATGTAACAAGTGGTTTATAAGAACAACGCCCTTTATACCATAAAAATTGAGCTGGTTCTAAATGTGAAGATGCAATACGCACCTTTTGTAATAGTTTTGCCTCATGTAGATCAAAATATTTCTCCATCTGTAGTATCCAATTTATCATATCCTTGCCATAAAACTTCCTCATATTGCCTTTTCTTTATTTTAGGAGATCAATCTTGAAATGACTTTAACTCTATAATTTCGGATCTTCCAATTCTCAAATTGCAAGCTGCAGTAGCTCTCTTCGTCCTCTTTCCGATGCCACCAGTCTGATCAAAACTGGATTTTGCAACAAAGATTTATTCACAATCTCCCAAGATGACCTAATTATATACCTTTTCAGAAGAGAAAACTGATATGAAGTTCCACATGTCACTATTTTGACCATAGGATCTGAAAAATATACACAAAAAACTACATTTCGTGCACTTTTTGTAACCTTTTACCAAATTGCAATCTGATGTTCAGAGAGGAAGTTATGACGCTTTTCCCAAGGTCACCTATTTAAGATGTAATTCGAGAGTCTAGAAAAACCTTAACTTAATTAGATCATATATCCGAAAATATAGCGAGACAAGATCTGAAATTTAGACCCAAGGTTCAAACCACTTTCTTCTCAAATGGGTTTTTTTCTAGCTTCTAAATATTCGTAGTGAACAAGTTAGAGAAAAACTTCCACGATAACCTATTTTAGATGAAATTATAGAGCTTGCAAAAATGCTAACTTCCTTAGATCATATATCTGAAAATATAGTGAGACAAGATTTAAAACTCATACCTGAGGTTCAGCGAGATTTCGTCTCAAATAATTTTTTTTGTTAGCTTCTGAAACATTGCAGAAAAAGAGTTATAGCGAAAATGCTAGGATGACCTGTTTAGAGTAGCAAAAACCTAGAATCCAAAGTTCTAATATTGAATGTTATGAAACTAGCTCACAAAAAGATAGAACAGGGAGATAAATGCCTTAGAATTCATTCTCTTCGAGGGGGAAACCTACTTTACATTACACAAATGAATGATACTTGGATGATACAAATGACAATACCTCCTTTCTATATATAGGAGTCTAAGGAGTCATAATATAATTAGAGTTGACTTAACAATAATAATGTAAGGGAACAATAATAACAATAGTGGGCTTCTATGGGGCACACTAATAACAATATGGGGACTACATGGGCACAACAATATAAATAGGAGGTTTTACCAATAACAATAAGGGGTTACACTAGTGGTATAGGGACCTAATAGATTTTGTACATAGCAGAGTGCCCAAGGAAAGGACTTGTAAAAGAACTAGTCCAAACATTGTATATCCAGGTGGATTTTTTTATGGGATGGTGCAAAGAGGGATTTGTAGATGTGGATTTTCGATCCAAATTATATAAGAACAAGAATTTTGGGTTCAATGGGGTGCTAGCAGGGGCGCAAACATGAAGGCAGAATCCATGGCAATGTAGGAAATAATAATCCCAACAACCATCTTAAACACACTGACAAACACCATGCTTTCTTGGTCAACTACTGCAAGGTTGTGATTTTTCTTGCAGGCTGTTAGGTCTTGAAATTGTCATTCACTTCCATTACACTTTCACTATCATGTCCATTATATCACCTCCATTTCACCTTCATTTCACTACCATGTCACTACATTCATCTCACTTTCATTATCATTGGGCCAAATTTATGTTTTTCCAAACTTTATTAATTCTTAGCATTTTTAAGTGAATTTGTGGTTAAAAATTAGAAAATAATGTGCATATTCTTATACCTAACAAATGGGATGAGATTGTTGACATGTGTAGGTCAAAAGGAAGCTTCTAAAAGACCTTTATGTGGAATCCTAAGGTCAAATTCGAATTTGAGTGGAGAGGATCATGGGATCATGAGGATATGTGTTACATTTCCTATTTCTAATTAAACTCTAAGAAGACATGTATCTTATCATTTCCTATTTTGATTATAACTCTAGAGGTATTAGGAGAAATTCATGGACTCTCATTAATGAGATGACTTCTCATCTTTTTGTATAAATAGGAGATCTCTCTCCTTCATTTGGAGGGTTTGGTAAGCTTTGTGAATAAAGCTTTGAAGAATTTGAATAAAGCTTTGAAGTTCCCAACATGGAAGGAGAGTGACGTAGGAGATGTCATGAAGCATATTAGAATTTAAGGTAGAGTAGATTTATTTTTTAGTTTTTCTTTGATTTCATTCAAGTATGTCATTTTATTGTTTTTAACTTTAATAGTTTAGATTTTCCATTCATGCAAGTTTGATTCATGGAAGTGTGTTCAAGTGGTTGGTTGTAGATTTATCTAACTGTGTAATCTATGCTTAGCAAAATAGTCTGAGAAATTATTTTCCAGTTGATCCTTGGAGCATTAGAGCACACAGTATATTAGTTTTCCTTTACATGATTTGTATTTAATTTTGTTGCAATTTCATTTTCAGTTTTATAACAACAAAGTATTAAATCCCTCCAAATGTTATGACAAGGAGGTAGTTCTCCCAGCAGAGTGATAAAACACTTCATTTAGCTATTATAGTAGATTAACTGCAATTTCACTTTCAGTCTTAGTTTTTCATTTAAATTTCATTTCCTGTTTTAGAACAATGAAATATGGAGTCCCTCAAAATGCTATCACAGGGAGGTAATTCTCCCAAGATTGTATAGCAAAGTGATAAAAGACTTCATTTAGGTATTATAATTTTTTCTTTGAATTCATAAACATTTTACTGGCTTAGATTAATCTAACTATTCAAAGTTTTGATTTGGTTTTATCTAACGTTCATTTCCTTTTCTCCTTTCTTTAGAAATTAGATTTGAACATTAAAAGTCATTAGATTTAGTTATCCATTAACATTTAGAGATTTTCATCTAGAATCATAACTTTTCTTTCTTAGATTAATTTCCTTAAGCATCAGAAACAAAACCTAAAAAAAACATAAAATATAAAACAACGAAGTAAGAAAAAGGTTAACTAAGCACATATAGTGCACCACACTTCATCAGTTTGCAATACCCATATTGATCATTTATGTAGAGCAACTTAGGACACTAAATTGACTAGACATTTTGGCGGTGTTTCTGGGGAAGTGTAATTAGGAGACCTTATTTTTTACATCTAAAAAAAAAATTATCGAGTGTGCTCTCCTCCTGCACTTTGTGTGACCTGGAGGATCAGAAAAAGAATTGTTATCACTAACTAATATATATATATATATATATATATATATATATATATAATTTATATATCATTTGATTTGATTCATTCAAGAAAAAAAATAAAAATTCCAACTGCTTTGATAGTTCAGCTATCCAAATTGACTGGTTATGGTTTGTAGTGACCCTCAAAATGTTATGTTCTATTTTATAAGATTTTGCAAATTAGCTATCGAACACTGCCCTGTTCCACAACTAACTATGTGTTCAGTAGCTACTTCCATGTTTTCGCAAGTTACACGCATCAAATAAAGAAATTGACCATATGGGCATCTCTGGAATCATCTTGACATGGATTCTATCCTAGTCACCCAGCCCAGATCGATAAAGAAACCAGCTTAAGACAACAGTCAAAGTAATGTTTTCAGGGTCTAGAACATTCACTTTGAAGTGTTAGTTGCCTAAAATTGAGAACCATTAATCATTTTTATAAAAATTCACAATTTAAAAAAAAAAAAAAGAAAAATAAAAACCAAAGCCGAGTCCACGAGATTTCAGGAAGATCAGAATTCAGAACCGAAGGGTTCTATGCATTTTTGTATAAGGATTTCAGTGGAATTTGTGAGGGCTCAAGAATGGAGGTGAATGAAAATTTGTAGGTCCACGCTGACTCCATTGAGGGGGCATCGACATCTTTTTCAAGTTGAAAAAAGAACTCTATGAGTTACGAGTTCATTACCACTCAGATTTATGACTTTTCTTTCTTAGATTAATTTCCTTAAGCATCAGAAACAAAACCTAAAAAAAACATAAAATATAAAATGACGAAGTAAGAAAAAGGTTAACTAAGCACATTTAGTGCACCACACTTCATCAGTTTGCAATACCCAAATTGATCATTTATGTAGAGCAACTTAGGACACTAAATTGACTAGACGTTTTGGTGCTATTTCTGGGGAAGTGTAATTAAGAGACCTTATTTTTTACATCTAAAAAAAATTATTGAGTGTGCTCTCCTCCTGCAGTTTGTCTGCCCTGGAGGATCAGAAAAAGAATTGTTTATCCCAAATATATATATATATTATATATATATATATATATATATATCATTTGATTTGATTCAATGAAAAAAAATAAAAATTCCAACTGCTTTGATAGGTTCATCTGTCCAAATTGACTGGTTATGGTTTGTAGTGACCCTCAAAATGGCCCCTTCCACTGTTACTACAAACTCATGTCCAAACCCAAAATGCTCTGACATTCCATTCCTTCATGAAACTATCCTAAGGATTCATGAGTTACCCACTCTCGAGAATGAAGACCCCTGTCTCACTAAAATGTTTAGCAAGATGAGACCACCAGGGATGCTAAAATATGGATTGGGATATCTTGAAAGACTAGATAGTCTCATTCCATCTTCAACATTTCTAAATCCTATTATCCATATTGCAAGAAGACATCAATCCCAGAAATGTACAAATTCTTCTCCCTCATGGATGGGTGTCCCAAACATAAGATTAATAGAGAATGGATGAAGAACATGCTAAATTGGGATATTTATACACATCTTGAATCCAAAGAATTTAGTCTCAGCACATCTGTTGATGAAAAATATGCACTTTCTCTGGAATCGTAAAAGTCATGTTTCTGACTTTTGTGGAGATCTAGTTCTCCACAAAAGTCATAATCCCAGTACTGGAGAGGCCCCTTCCACTGTTACTACAAACTCATGTCCAAACCCAAAATGCTCTGACATTCCATTCCTTCATGAAACTGTCCTAATGATTCATGAGTTACTCACTCTCGAGAATGAAGACCCCTGTCTCACTAAAATGTTTAGCAAGATGAGACCACCTGGGATGCTAAAATATGGATTGGGATATCTTGAAAGACTAGATAGTCTCATTCCATCTTCAAGATTTCAAAATCCTATTCCACCATATTGCAAGAAGCCATCAATCCCATAAATGTACAAATTCTTCTCCCTCATGGATGGGTGTCCCAAACATAAGATTAATAGATAATGGATGAAGAACATGCTAAATTTGGATATTTATACACATCTTGAATCCAAAGAATTTAAACTCATGGATCTCTTTTCATGTCTAGAAGAAATTAAAGGAACAACCAGAAGTACATATGGCGAATGCAAAAACTTCATCTCCATAAAAACATTTATGGACATCTTGTGATGGAAGCAAGTTAGAAACAAACACTAGATTCCCTTCATAAAAGGGAATTAGGAGAAGCTAGCAACAAATCCAATACCATTCCTTTAGTATTAAAATATGATTCAACCCTAGGAATAGATGGAAGGATCGAGAAGGCTAGTGAGAAAGTAAACTGGACAAACACAACAATTAAAGGGCTAGAGATGAATGTGGTAAAAAAATTTGAACAGATGGAATGTTTTGACTCACTATCAGTTATTGTACATAGTCTGAATAAAACTTTGAATGATGTCAATTTTTTAGTTTCTGTATTAAAAGGTTTTGTCAGAGAATCAACAACACAAATTAAAAGCATAGAGGAAAAGGTAGGCTCTGAGTTCAACTCTACTCAGACTCTTACGGAAAAACTTTCTGAAAAAATTGAGCAACTTTCTATATCTCCCTAAGATAAAAGTATCCCAACCTCTATGTTGTTTAGACACCATTTACCCATTCAAAATGCCTCAAAACATGTAGAGAGGTTTCCATTTCTATTTTCCCAAGAGAAACCAAAGAACCACACTGGCACTGAAGAATCTTTTAGTGAATCCTATTCTCTTTTCATAGGGACCATGACCAAAGAAGAAGAGCTAGGATCCTTAGGACAACATCTTTTTCCTATATATGAACCTTTGTCTAGCCAATTCACTATATATCCATCTCTAGTTTGGATCTTATAAAGAATGGAATATTGATGGCTTGAGTGATGGCCAAATTAGGCAAATGATTGACCAGATGTATACTAAATATAAGCTTATGTGTGTGAGAGGAAAATTTGAAATTTAATCCTACAACACTCTCATTCAGTGCTTTATAGGTACCCTACAGAGATGGTGGGAAGTAGAATCTTTGCCTAAATTACTTGAAAAAATGGAAGCAAAATTTGTTAAGGATGAAGTTGCAAATGTTATCCATAATGAAAATGGTGACCCACAAAATAATATGATTGGAGTATTAACCTCCTTCATCCTAGAACATTGTTGTGGAGCATAGAAATTACAAATAAACATGAGATGATCGTCATGAATCTCAAATGTAAGAAAATGTCCCAATATGAATATTTCCATAGAGATAGGACACAAAGAATTTACGAAGTAAAATAAAGTCAGAATGACGTGTGGAAACAAGTAAATTTAGTAGCATTACCCTCCAAATTTGTTGAATAGATCCAGAAACGAGAAGCTTTCAAAACTTCTTTTGAAAAATATACATGGGGAGAGATATATTGCAACATAACAAAATCCTCGGTAGGAATTTTCACCAGCATGAAAGTTAATAAGTTTTTACAAAAGATGTCCAGACTACTTCACAAAAAATCCATCTACATTAAATATGGATTGATTATTGATGATCCAATTGTGCAAAGAAGAAAACACAGAAAAACCCAGAAGAAAGTTCATAAACAATCGGCTAAAAGTCATCCTCATAAGTCAAATAGGCACAAGAAAGGATCATATAAAATAGTGCGTAGAACACAATATTATGAGCCCAAAGATATCCATCTTAAGTCTCAAAGAAAAGATATGATTACATGTTGGTTATGTGGACAGACTAGACATACTACAAACAAATGTCCTCAAGGAAGAGAGTCAAGGGAAAAAAGAGGCAAAAAGACACAAGAATATTCCTTTAGAAGACCTAGAATCCACATCAAGGAAGAAGTACACCTGATGAAGCAAAATTGTTGCAGTTCATCGTAATCATTTAATTCGAGTTTATCTGAGTCTGAACATAGTGAAGAATAGTTGAATGTGCAATAGTGCAATTTCACAGATGTTGATGAGTGCAACTGTAGCCCTTCTGAGATAGACTTAGACTTTAGCTCAGAAACGGAAACAGAAAAGGAATCAGCCAAAGAGAAAGTGTGTATGGCACATACTATTGATGATGATGAATCAAAAGTTTTGACAGACATCAAGATTCTTGAAGAAGGAGAAATGAAAGAAAAACTTCTAGAACCTTTTTTACAAATCAGACACAAAGATCTTGGTGATACCTGAAAAGGTAATATTTTTAAAGCACTGTTTGTTGACACTTCTTATGACAAAAACAAAAAATATTTTCAAAGAAACCAACATCATACAAAATCATGGTCTTTGACTTTAGGAGAAGTCAGTCATGAGATTCATCATTTAAAAGAAGAAATAGTTGAGTTGAAAGCAAAAATATCTCAGATAGAAAAAGGAAAATGGCAAGAACTAGCAAAAAATCCTAATGTTGATATTTTTGAAGATATGAAAAATAGTGGCATAGGGTTTGGAAATATGAAGATCATGACCATTTAGTATTGACATCACCATGTACTATTAAATGTTAACATACAAGGAGAAAACTTCACGCTCAGAACATTAATAGGTTTGGGTATAGATATAAATGTTTTAAACAAAAAAGTGATCCCAGCCAAATACTGGACACCTGCATATAGGCAAGTCACTGGGGTAGGTACACATTATTTTCAATATGAAGTCTCTAGTGCAACTCTTTCTTTTTCAAGATATTGTATGAAAATGAAGTTTGCAATCAGAAATATTCTAATTGACTGTATTTTAGGCAATATTTTTCTTATTGTTGTTGAACCACATGGGTCGACTAGATTATAGGATGGAAAAATTGGTTATTTTATATCTGTCCCTGATAACAAAGGTTTCTTACAAACCATCACATTGCCTTTTATTTCAACACCAAGAGTATCCACCATGGCTCAAACTATGCAAGAATTTAATTTGACAGAAAGAAAACTGGGAGAATTAAAAGACTTCAAGTCCTCTCTCAGAATAAAAGAACATCTATAGTCCCCAGAGGTAAAACAAAAGTTCTTAGAGCTCGGAGAGCAATTAGAAAAGGATTGTTTTTTAGAAAACCCAAATGCTTTCTAGTATAGAAAGAAACATAGAGTTTCATTGTCATTCAAACAAGAATATGATGGAAAATCATTCAAGAGACGAGCCATACCTATGAACAACAAATACAAAAATCTGTGCAAAAAAGAAATCTCAGATCCCTTAAAAGGAGGATTGATCATAGAATCTAGAAGTCCCTAGAACTGCTACAAGTTCTATGTAAATAAACACTCAGAACATATTAGAGGTGTTCCCAGATTAGTCATAAATTACAAATCTCTAAATTATATAATAGAGGATGATACATATCCTATTCCCCACAAAGGAAGCCTAATGAGTCGAATAGCAGGAAGTAAATGTTTCCCGAAATTTTATATGAAATATGGGTTTTAGCAGATTGCGGTAATAGAAGAAGATAGATTCAAAACTGTCGTCAACATTCATGCTAGTCATTACGAGTGGAATTTCATGCCCTTTGGCCTAAAAAATGCACCATCAAACTTTCAAAAGGTAATGGACCATTTTTTCAAGCCATACTTTGATTGGCTCATTGTATATATTGATGATGTGTTAATCTTCTCTAAATATGCTGAATAACATTTCAAATATGTACATATTTTTACATAGGTAGTCAAGAGAAGTTGGCTCGTACTAATTAAGAAGAAAATGGAATTGTTTAAAAAAATGATCAAATTCCTAGGACATACTATTGAGAATGGACAAATCACATTACAAAAGAATGCACTTCAATTTGCTGATAAATTGCCAGATATGATCACTAATAAAAGCAACTGCAGAGATTCCTAGGCTATTTGAACTACATGAACAATTTCTATGAAGGATGTGCCCATGATAGAAAATTGTTAAATCAAAGATTGAAAAAAGATCTAGTGGCTTGGACTTCAGAGCATATCAATGCCATAAGAAAACTAAAATCTAAGGTAAAAACTTTACCTATTCTCTACCTTGCAGATGAGGATTTGCCAAAAATTGTACAAAGTGATGCCAACAACATTGGATGGGGAGGTATTCTCAAGCAAAGTAAAGAAGGAGAAGAACAAGTTATACAGTTTGCTTCAAGCACATGGAACCAAGTAGAACAAAACTATTCTACAATTGAAAAAGAGGTAAAAGTTGCATGGAATTGTATAGACAAATTTGACATTGACCTCATACATAAAAAGTTTCTTCTCATGACTGATTCTTCTGCTTTAAAGAAAGTGTTAACAAAAGACATCAAAAATCCTAGAGAATCCAATTTTTCCAAATGACAAGCTTTGTTAACAAATTTTCATTTTGATGTTGAGGATATAAAGGGAGAAAGAAACTGTTTACCTGATTTTTTGAGTCGGGAGTATCTGAAAAAAGAAAATCATCTAAAGGTTATTTCCACTGAATGGGACCCTAAAACAGAGCAAGAAGAACTTAGAGATATGCCAGATAGCACCTTATGGCCAATCTATGCTGAAAACTGCAAACCCACTTAGCAATTAAGAAACACCAAAGTAATGGATGCATATCTTAAGCCTCACTAGGACTTACAACACCTTGTACCAGAAAGAAAGATCTACCCTATGTCCAGCACTTGGATACATTATATGGTGTATAAAAATTCAATGATGTATTATGATCTTGCAGACTAAGCATTAAGGGAAAGTTTTCATGATATCAGTGTGATATGGAATGAGGGAAGCAATAGAACCAAAATATTTCATAAATATTATACTATCAATAGAACCAGATATCCTGAACATTCTGCAAGAATAATGTGGCCACAAAAGGATATGAGCCTTGTATTTCTTGACAATGTCTATAATTTCAAAGGCTATAAATATCTCTGGTGGGATCTCTTATGCATAAAAGAAAGATAAAAAATACATTATACATTATTAAAATTTGGACTAGTCTTCATTACACAGTTATTGTTACAACCCACTTGGTTACAGGAATGGTGGAGATGGTATGGGATAAATAAGACTACCATGGATCCAAGTTACTTTGAAAGAGACATTCAAAGTGATTGTCACGGGTGCATGGAGTGTAACGACATGGAGTGTTTTCACCTTCCCTGTAAGACTATTGCAGATCTAAGTTTTTTTCTCTGATGATCACATATTAGGCTACTTCACGAGAAGAAATCATCACTGGTTAGTCTCAACCAAAGAAAACCATCAGATTATCCTTGGGAAACCGATGATTGTCCAAAGGATTTATACAAAAGCATGGGAGTCTAGTGGAGCATCCCATCATAATAATGGCCGATTCTCTAGTACAAATCCATTGGGAAAATAACTTAAAATACTCTAAGGGGTCTCATGGGTTTCTCCTGAAAAACTTCCACAGCGTACAGTAATATCCTGTCACTTGACTTTGATAGTGACCGATTTCATGGGATTTTACGATAAAAATATCCACATTGTAAATAACTTTTTCGTAGTATTTAGAATAATCTCTACTTTGTAAAAGTTCTGATTTTCAAGACTCGGAGCACTTCTTCGACTTTTGGTGTGATTTGATCCACATCTTGGAATCTCAGTACAATTATCTTTTGGTGTGATTCGATCAATATCTCGGAATCTTAGTACGATTGCACGATGTTTGTCCCCTTCTCATCCTATAAAAAGAGAGAAGTAAGGCTCATTAAGGCATGCAAAATTGGAGAGTCTGGGAGTTAGAGTTTTGTTGTATGAAGTCTGAGATAATCTTCCTGCTCTGCATCTGCAAATGTGTGTGTTCGATATTCTTGCATCACGAAAGAAGTCCCTTTTAGAGTCGAGTTTTAAAAGCCTGTGTATCAGGGCCTAACAACCTTGGTAAGAACCTAAAGTGGCTGAACTCATTAAGTTTGAGTGTGTGTTTGTTTCAGAAAGTTCAAAGACATAGTCTGTAAATGGCTAGGTAGCCTCTGGGTTGCATCTTAATTTGAGGTGTAGCGTTTGGTAAATGCCCAGGGAGCCTATCTCTGATTAAATTTTCTCTAAGTCTTCCAACATTGTAATTCATCTTTGAATTCAATAAAAGAGAGAAGTTTTTCGAAATGTTATGCATGATTTTATGTTTTGTTATGCTATTTTAAATATTCTTTGAGAGGAGAGGTTCATCTGAGGTTCGTCGAGGATTGAGGAATGTTTTTCTCGTGTTGGCAAGAGTTCATTGAAGAGCATTATCGCATTAAGATCTAGAGGTTCATGTATGGGTTCATGTAAGAGTTCATGTATTCATCACAAAAGACATAGAAATTACACAACAAGCTTCATTTTATCCTTCAGAGGAAAAGTATATATTATTTTTATTTGAATGTCATTTGTAGGTTAGTTTTATATATTTAAAAATATAATGTTTTTGTTTGAATTGGTTTATTTTAATTTTATATTTATTAGCACAATTATATGAATAAATGTGGATTTTATTTTGAATTGCATTACATTCAACATGTTGCATTATATTGAGAGTGATATATAGAGTAAAATAAATTTTAAATGTAGAAAACAGATTTATATATATATATTAAATAATGAATCTAAGTGGGGAATATTTGATATTGTTATCATTGTAAATTATTTCAAGTGTTTTTATTTCCAAATAGTTATTTTAAAAAAACGTGCTGTGTCTATATATATATATTTCAACATCATGTTTTTTTCAACATTGAATTAAATCTGTGTTTATTATGTGTGATATTCCTTTTATTTTTTTAAATATTCAATTTATGTAGTTGAATATTTGTTATAAATATCAATGTAAATTATTTCAATGTTTTTTTTTTTAAAATAGTGAATTAACAAAAAAACCCAAAAATATTAATCTCATTCACGTGCGTCAAATGAAATAGTGTCGTTAGTGTTATTGAAGATATAATAGTGGCAAATGTGTTTTCGAAAAAAATGTTGTGTTTAGATTTGACTTTTTTGTTGCAGGCCATCAAAGAACATTGTTTTCTTTATTAATGCAATAAAAATTCTGCTGTTATTGGAATAATAGAAATAGTGTTAAAGGAATTGCAAGTGGTAATGGAATTAAGCAGTTTGTGTTGAATATGTGTTAAAAGGTTAGAAATTGAATTATTAGTAAAATAGTTATTTGGAATATAGAAATAGTGGCCATTTTTAAAAATGTTGCGTTGTATTTGATGAAGAGATGAAATTTATCTCTTTGTTTCGAATTAACATCTAAGTGAATATTTTTGTAGTTATTAGGTATGCATTGGGCTTCATGTTTGTGGTTGTGTGACCATAGCACACATTTGGGGAAATGTCTATTTTTTTAATCGTCATTTGAAATGTTTACAATTGTGGTGTTGTCAACGGTGGTCAATCATGGTGAATTTATGGTTTATAATAGTTCTCTTAGAGATTTTATAATTAAACCCTTAGGCTCAATATTGTTGGCTTGGGTTTGTTGTCCCTTAGCATTTCACTATTGATCGCATGGGTTTATTATTGCCTTGGGTTTATTGGTCTAGTGGTTCAGATTCTAGAGGTGTAATGTTCTTCTTGTAGTTTATAATATTCAAAGTAGAGATCACATGCATCTATAATCATGGTTATACAAGCTCCTATATCACTAAGCGACAAAAAATATCTCAATATGGAAATGAGTTATAGTATTGATCCTTGTGTTTATTAATAAAAAGCTTCATAATCATAAAGTATAATATTATTGATATTATCTATATTTTATTGTTTATTTTTATTTTTATTGATAAATAAAAGTAAACAATATTGATTTTATTTGTTATTTATTCATATTATTCATATTAATATTAATATGGAATTTAATTATTAATATATTTTTACAATTGGTATTTACATAATTATTATAATCATTATTTCAAAATTATTATTATATTATTTTGTAATTTTTATTGATATTATTATTATAAATAATTATTAATTACAATTAAATATTATTAAATAATTTATTTTTATTTATATAGATATTTATATTTTTTGGAATTATGAATCATATAAAAAAAAATTCATATTATATATTTGTATTATAATAATTATATTTAGTTGATATTTATTTATTATTTATTTAATTCTAATTTTAGTTTTATTATTAAATATTTTAATATTTATTATTAATATTTTTCTAAAGTGTATTTGTATTTATATATTGTAAGTTATTGTGAATTATTTAGATTAATATTATGTTAGTTAATATTTATTATTGTTTTTATTTTATAATATTAATATACCAATATATATTAATATTAATAAATGTGTTTGGTATTATATTGATGAATGTAGTTGATATTAGTTAGTGTTTACACACAATTTTTTAATGTGATTGTGCTAATATAATTTATTTTTATTAGATATAATTTGGATTTTTTGTTGACAAATTATACTATTTGTGAAGACAGTTGCCTTAAAAAAAAATGAAAAATAAAAAGACTAACCACCCATCTTCGAAATAAACAACATTAAATCTAAAAATATTAAATAATTTGTAAAAAACACATATATTTTGTAAATATTTAATAATTTGTAACTAACATATATTTGTGATTTCCAAAAAACATCTTATCGTTTCATTATGCTCGACTAAAATGTGGTTGCCAAAAAACATCTTATCACTTTTATCACTTTTTTTCTTTCATAACAGGAGAATTTTTTTGTTTTTTATAAAATTTCTATTTTATTTTTTTATTAATAATATATCAACATTTATTGTTAAGATTCCAAACAAATAAAACATTAAATTCAAAACAGAAACACTAAAAAACAAAAATATAACACATTTTAAAATTCAACTCAATTTTTTTTACAAATTATTAAAAAGGTATTTTAAGAAATATTTCTGTTTTTTTTGCGTACATTATATACATTTTTAATACACCATGTTTGACTTTTATGATTGGAATCTCGAAAAAACATTTTATTTATAACAAAATTAAAAAAACTATCATATTATTTACAAATTTAACTTAACATTCGCAAGAGAGTGGTTTTTTTGGGTTATTATAAGTTGTTTATGTATAGATTAAATCCATATATTTTATAAAAAATGTTTTTTTCTTCGCTAGGAAAAATCTTATTTTTCTTTAATATGATGACGAAAATATCATGTAAAAAATGACCGTTGATCATGTTAACCAACCTCATATTGTCTATCTGAGTGTGCTTTTATATATATATATATATATGCGCAGTTAGATAGATAATATGAGGCTTGTTGACATGATCAACAATCATTTTTTACATCATGTTTTTAAATCATAACATATATATTGGTATAACAAAAAAATTGTGTAAATCTCGGATCTTACTCATGGAGATGAGTAAGTGTCGAGTATTATAGGGAGTTGTATAAAAAAGAAACAATATGATGTCACTCTGAAATTATCATTAATGAGTCATAGATGAAAAAAATCAAAAAGTTAATCATTGTGTGTCTGTAGTGTCAAAAGGAGCCTCGGTAAATGGTCGACGATAATATTGATAAAGCTCCATTAGTTGTTGTTCTATCACATGCCATACACCAAATGCCTACTATGAGCCTTTTTTGGATAATCAATCTGAAAGATAGTTTTGCTCCCTGTAAATATGTTGACACGAAATGGAGTCAAAATGTGTTTTGAGAAACATAACTTTATCCAGAATGCCTCTGAGTGTGTATGTTTGTAGAATGTATAATTTAGAGTAAACCAATCAATTACCACCTTTGAGACTGGAAAAACCTGTAGGTGTTGACAATTTTTTCAATACAGAAAATGAGAAGTTTTAAACTGTATAGCTCTGCAAAATTAATTGTGTCCTACCTAGTTCAGCTTTTAATTCGAAATGATGTGAGTCATTGAGGTGTAGTACTAACACCCCCATCACGTAGACCTTGTCATGATGAGCCATCAAAATATGACCATGGCGTTGTGTGATCAATAGACTCTTATATGATGATGTGACGACTATGAGATTTTTCATCTTCAAGAAGAAGGTTATATATCACCAGAATTTGTGCCACCATGAGTTCTCGAGAGAGAATTATTTTGGAAAATCTCTCGCTTTTGCCCAATCCAAATGCCCCAACATGTAAGCAAAGGTATGTTCCATAACTTTTTTGGTGCTCCCTCATTCCACCGTTTCTCCCAAGCTTATGGGAGATATTGTCCCTGCCATTTAATGTTTATGGACAATCTCTGGTAAATAATATTCCAAAATTGTCAGGCCACTTGACATGTTAGAAATAAGTGTTCTGTAGATTCCTTATATTCTCTACATAAGGCACACCATGATGGACCTTTTTTAAGGCCTTTTCAGATTGTTGCCGGCAGGTAATTTATTTTCCAGTATGCACCATAGTAACATCCTTGTCTGGGTTGGTCCTTTCCACTTCCAGTGTTAAATGATAGGTTCCTTTGAGGAAATGGTAAATAGGTAACCAACTTTTGATGTATATCATTTTGTTTAGAGTGTGCCCACAGAAATTCATCTTCCCGACTGATTATTTAGATGTGTGACGCAGCTAGAACCCCAGTGTAGCTTTCCCAAGCTTGGTGCCAATGTTCTGGAATTTGCAGGGCATTTACAGATAGCCAACACTTCCCACACACGTCAGTATGCTCCAGATTCACTATCTGATTTGTATATTTTATTTTGTGAGAAGAGAGGAAAGAAATCAAATCTTAGGGAAGGATATGTTGATTTCCCTATGTTATAAAAATTATTACGAAATATTAAATAACATATTTTTTAAAACTATTGCAAACTATATGAAATGTAATATAACATATTTTTTTAGTACTGCAAAACTATTGCCTTATTTAAAGTTGAGGTAAATTAAATCTAAAAGGACATAACATATTTATACGATAATACATTACATATACATCTACATACAAATAAGATATTAATTTTTTTAATTAATGTTATTATGTTGAAGGCGTTCTCTTTATGGAATTTCATGTGCAGACATTGTTCACTGTAGTGAATCAGTGATCTTACCTTTCGTCCTCCTTCATCCTATTAAAATATGACATGTTGCACATGATTTCTTGTTTATCGTACTCCTTAAGATTTCGTCTCAGCTTCCATCACAACCTGCGAACCAGTGATGGACGAGAACACCACACCGCCATAGATAACCAGAAGCTTGGGTAGCCTTCCTGGTATCTATAACATAGAATTGAGTGGATCTTTGATGACATGATCAGTAGCTTTTTCTACTGAGTTCACAGGGAGATTTGGAAGAAAGCTTCAATTGAAAGAGAATCCTAGGCTTTGTTTTGATGTAGATTTGGGGAGCCTATATGTAGTGGTCTTGAATCTGAGTTACTAAGATGAAATATATTTCTCAGAGCCCATTGCAGAGGAGAAAAATGAAGTGATACTGAAGTCATCATCAACGTCGATACTAGCTGCCTGGGGAATTTTACGTATGTTATATGTGTATGTCATCTGTGTGACTGCATTGTGAAGAACTCGTTGAAACTAATTATCAAGTGATCTGACTGCAATTTTGTTGGAAGGAAATGAAGAACAAGTAGCCATGCCGATTATCAGGTGATCCAACTCCAATTTTGTTGGAAGGAAATGCAGAAGAAGGAGTCGCGGTGTGTTGGATGTGTCGTTCAGGAATCGGAATGGGGATGAGCAAGAGCAGGAAGCACATAGTGCCGACGATATATGTTTTCTAAAAGAAGGGAAAGGTGCCTATGCAGTGGTGGAAGAACCCACCCAGGCACATGACGTCATGCCAAAGGAATGCGAAACCCCAAGAAAATAAGTTTTTTTCTCAACGGTCCCTGTTCACGGCAAAACGCAACATGTGACTGCCACTTAACAAGCCCAATATGCATCAAAGTGCTATGTTAGCACCAGTTCTCTTGGATTTCCTTTGGAATTATGAGGAAATCTATCCTTTCGGCATTGGCTAAAGTGCATATGTTATTGCAGGGATTTTTCGTTCGATATTAGGAATTCTTGATTTCTTCACAACGAAGGTAAAGCACCCACCTCACACATTTCTGCTCCCTTGGGATACATGAGGGTTTATCTGACAGAGATAAGAGGCGCACAACACAACACCAACTCTGAAACACTGAACACACCTCTATTCATCAGTTAAGTTTAAGTTAACGGGTATATATACAAGCTGAAGAAGTTTCTGGAGACGGGTTTAGTCGGTGGCTTACTGGAGAAGCTTCAATGAATCCGCCGACTTCATTAAATGCAGCCGCTAAGCTTCAATGAATCCGCCGACTTCATTAAATGCAGCCGCTGGTTTCTACAGGTTTCTAGATCCAGCATTAAATTGGGTGGTTGGAATTACATCTAGTTTCCAACACTCCCCCTTAATTCCAACTACATACAATGAACAAGACACTATACTCTTAATTGTCATGCCTGTTGGTCTAAGTCTCAGCTAGGCTTACAACATAATTTGGATTTTCTACAATGTGCAACTTATTTCTACATATTTCAAATTTAGCCTTGCCAAGAGGCTTGGTGAATATGTCAGCCACATTTTCACTTGTATTACAATAAGATAAGTCAATTTCTTTTGATTGCAGTTTTTCTCTTACAAAATGATGTTGTGTCTCAATGTGTTTTGTCCTTGCATGATATATAGGATTGTTTGCCAACTTGATAGTGCTTTGATTGTCACATCTGATCACTGTAGGTGCTTGTTGTGTTTCTTCAACATCTTCAAGTATCCTTCTAAGCCATATTGCTTCACAGGTAGCACTGCATAATGCTTTATATTCAGCTTCAGTGGATGATAATGAAACAGTTGGTTGTTTCTTACTACTCCATGATATTGGTCCTGAACCAATATTGAACACGTATCCAGTAGTAGATTTCCTATCATCTGGATTTCTAGCCCAATCAGAATCATAATAACCTGCCAATTCAACATCAAATTCATCAGTATACATAATACCAAAATTAAGTGTTCCTTTCAGATATCGAAGGACTTTCTTTGCTGCTTTCCAATGGCTTTCACAAGGCTTAGCCATGAACTGACTAAGTATGCTGACAGAATATGCAATATCTGGCCTGGTAGTGGTGAGATAATTCAGACTTCCCACCAGTTGACGGTACATAGTTCCATTCACCTCTTTGGTTGCATCATCACTGCACAATTTGACATTCTGTTCTAAAGGAGTAGATGTTTCCTTACATTCAATCATATTGAATCTTTTAAGGATTTCCCTTGTGTATTTGCTTTGTGTGATTAGTGTCTTGCAAGGCTCCCTCCAAACTTCAAGACCTAAACAATAATGCAATTCACCAAGATCCTTCATCTCAAATACATGTGACAACTGATTTTTAATTTCTTCAATCAACTTGCATGCATTTCCTGTTATGATTAGATCATCAACATATACAGATATTAAAGCAACATTCTTATCTTCATCTTTCTTGATGTACAAATTAGGATCATTTTTGCTTCTCATAAAACCTTTCTCATAAAAGAAAGAATCAATTTTCACATACCATGATCTTGGTGCTTGTTTCAACCTATATAAAGCTTTCTTTAACCTGCAAACCAAATGCTCCTATCCTTGTTTTACAAACCCTTCAGGCTGAACTAAATAAACTTCTTCTTTTAACTCACCATTCAAAAATGCAGATTTGACATCTAACTGATGCATTTTCCAATTATATTTTGTAGCTAATGCAATCATGATTCTTATTGTGTTCAACTTAGCTACCGGTGCAAAAGTATCTTCATAATCAATTCCCTCCTTTTGTGAATATCCTTTAGCAACCAATCTAGCTTTATGTTTATCAATACTTCCATCAGCATTAAATTTAGATTTATAAATCCATTTGCATCCTATGGGAACTTTGTTTTTAGGCAATTATGTTAATTCCCATGTGTCATTCTTCATTATAGAGTTATATTCTTCATTCATTGCATTTCTCCATTCTTCATATTCTTTAGCTTCATCATAGCTTGAAGGTTCTACAACATTCATAATCTGAGACATTAATGCATAATCTTTATACTTTACAGGTACCTGACTTTGACGTGATGACCTTCTTGGAGTTTCACTTCTTTCATCTTTCTTTTTGCTTTGCGGAGTCCCCTCTCCTCTTCTTGGAGTATCATGACTGCTTGATGCCCCTTGCTCTTCAGTTTGTATCTGTTCCTGTGCTTGTTCCTGTTCTTGTTCAACATTTGTATCTAATTTGACATAATTATCAATATCATGCCATACACTAGTATTATTTATTTTATCACCTTCATTAGCAATCTCATGGAACATCACATCCCTACTTGCAAGCAGTTTATGAGTATTGGGATCAAACAACTTGTATGCTTTCTGTTTATCACAATAACCAATAAATATGCACTTAATTGACTTTGCATCGAGTTTTCTTCTTTCATCTTTAGGAATGTGAGCAAATGCCTTGCAACCAAAAACTCTTAAATGACTCACTTTTGGTTTGTACCCATAAAATGCTTCAAAAGGTGTTTTAAGCTCTAAACTTTTGGTTGGACTCATATTTTTCAAATAAACAACAGTATTAATGGCTTCAGCCTAAAAAACATTAGAGATATTTTTACCTTGAAGCATACTACGTGCATATTCAACTAGTGTTCTGTTTTTCCTCTCAGCAACTCCATTTTGCTGAGGTGTATGTGGCACTGTAAATTTTTGCTGAATCCCATTGCTTTTACAATATTGATTAAATCTCTTTATTTGAATTCTCCCCCTTGATCAGATCTCAAAATTTTGATGTAATTACCAGTTTGTTTTTCTACCATATTCTTAAATTCTTTAAAGTACTCAAACACATCACTCTTTCTTCTTATTAAATAAACCCATGTATATCTAGATCTATCATCCACAAAAATAAGAAAATACCATGCTCCACCAATAGATCTGGTTTGCATAGGTCCACATACATCAGTATGAATTAGTTCAAGTATTTCCCTTTGCCTTTTTTCTTTATGTATAGGAAATTCCTCCCTATGTTGCTTGCCAAGTACACATGCTTCACATTCAACATGATCATTCTTTAAGACAGGAAGCCCTTCAACCATAGTGTTATTTTGAAGTAGTATTAAATATTTGTGATTTAGATGTCCATACCTTTGATGCCATAAATCTACTGTTGACATTGTTGTAGATGCCAAAGCTTGATGACTTTTCCTGGTCACATCCAGCTTATACAAGCCTCCAACTCTGGTTCCTGTGGCAATAACCTTGTACTGATCTTGGATGTCTTTCACTATACACTGTGATTTAACAAATTCTACCTTCAAATCTTGGTCAGTAATAGTAGAAACAGAGATTAAATTCTTTTTGATATCAGGGACATACATCACATTATGAATCTGTTTCTCTTGTCCATTAGGTAAATTCACACCTATTACTCCATAACCTTGAACTTTAAATGATCTGTTATCTCCTAGGTAAACATATGTTCCATCAATATTTTCATGATATTCATCAAACCACTCCCTATTACAAGACATATGGAGTGACGCACCAGAATCAATAAACCAAGCATTCTTATCATCATTTTCCACAGACAATGCGGCATCAGAAACAAATAATTTAAGATTTTTAAATCCATCATTGATATCCTTGTCCACAAAATTTCCATTATCCCTTCTGTTTCTTTGCCTAGACTCATTATATTTTCTTTTATAACAATCTTTAGAATGATGCCCAGGTTTGCCACAATAATAACACTCATCATTTCTCTTTGGAAATTTAGACTGTGTCATACCTTTTTGTTTTGCTTGAAACTTGCCTCCTTTGTTCTTGCCCCATGGCTTGCCTCTGTATGGATATTTGCCCTTGGCCACCAATGCCAAATCTGAACTGCTAGAGCCCAAATTAAATTTCTTCATCCTCTCCTCCTCTTGTAGAAGAATTCCTGTCAATTCATCAAATAAAGGGGGTTTCTCTCTAGCTGCAAGACTTGAAACAAAAATTTGGTAATCTTGCACTAAGCCATTTAATATGATAGTGACTAAGTCAGTATTAGACACCTTTTCACCAATATCTCCTAACTTATCACTTAAATCTTTGACACGAGATATGAAATTGATTATACTTTCATTTGCTTCCATTTTTAGAGATAAAAGCTTAGTCTTCAAAAACAAGATTCGGTTTGTATTCGTTGTTTCATACAAACCCTTCAGCGTATCCCATGTTTCTTTTGATGTCTTGCAATCTCTAATATGAGGAATAATGTTGTCCTTTACGGACATACGCAGCAATACCTTTGCTTTTGTCTCCCTTCTCTCCCAATCTGGAATAGAACCTGCAACAGTGGGTTTGGGCTCATCCCCACTTACAATGGACCACAAACTATTTCCTTCTAAAATAGTCATTAACTTAAATTTCCAATTCACATAATTTTCTCCATCAAGTTTGGTGGATTCATTCATATAAGTATCAAGCAACAGATTTGCCATGATGTAAATAAAAAAATTCCTCGAATCACCAAAATGTAAAATAACTTTAATATTTCCTTAATAATAACAAACCTCCTTTTCTTTTTTTGTTTTTTAATAACACTTATGCAAAATAACTTCAATATTTCCTTAATAATAACAAACTTCCCCCTTTTTTTAATAACACTTTTCCTTTCCTTTCTGTTAGTAAATTATAAAAAGAACATATACTTTTCAATCATAAAACCGCTACCAAAACCAACAGCCAAACCACATTTTATAGGTAGCATTATTCACATGCAAGGTTCTTAATAATCAATATTATCCACACGGTCCAGACACATCCACAACTTTTGCTCAAGAAAAAATAGGCAAGTCGTAAATTTGAGCCCAATTTCTGTTCAAACAAACTTTAAAGAGGTGACTTTAAAAAAGATATGCGCCCTACTGTCTTATTTTGGGCTATAACAACTTCATCTTCCAAATCAAAAAACTTCACTTTGATTTCCTTGGCAGCGCATGCATAATCACAGTGACTTCAACTGCAGTAAAAATTCTTACCAGAACCTACACGACACACAGTCCTCTATCTTCCTGATCGACCTCTGTTTCAGCAGTATTCTTCACGCAAACCACTGTAGTTATGTAGTTATCTTCACGAAAGCGTGCCTCAGAGACTAATAGCGAAACCCTGCAGCAAAAAACATGACCATAGCAAAGGCAAAACACAAAAAATTGATTATGTAAAACAAGAATATTTGCTCACAACTACAGAGGGTATTCAATTATTATTACTGCAGTAAAATATGCCCGTAAAAAACCCAAACACAGTCACCCCAAATCTTGCTGCCACCTATATAAAAAAAAACTCTCAGTGCTAGACTCATACGCACGTTGGGCTCTCACAGCGCAAAGAGAGCAGAGGAGCACATCTCATAAAATCAACACAGAATCACTTAACTCAACACTTCTCAGCAACACAGAATCACTGAACTCAACATTTCTCAGCAGACTCTCAATGCTTTACTTGCATACAGCGGCCTCACACACTCAACCCTCAACCTTCACTCACAGCTCACCAAAACTCACTCTGCTCACACCCTCAGCTCTGATACCATGACAGAGATCAGAGGCGCACAACACAACACCAACTCTGAAACACTGAACACAAGAACACACCTCTATTCATCAGTTAACGGGTATATATACAAGCTGGAGAAGTTTCTGGAGACGGGTTCAGTCGGTGGCTTACTGGAGAAGCTTCAATGAATCCGCCGACTTCATTAAATGCAGCTGCTGGTTTCTACAGGTGTCTAGATCCAACATTAAATTGGGTGGTTGGAATTACATCTAGTTTCCAACACTCCCCCTTAATTCCAACTACATACAATGAACAAGACACTATACTCTTAATTGTCATGCCTGCTGGTCTAAGTCTCAGCTAGGCTTACAACATAATTTGGATTTTCTATAATGTACAACTTATTTCTACATATTTCAAATTTAGCCTTGCCAAGAGGCTTGGTGAATATGTCAGCCACATTTTCACTTGTATTACAATAAGATAAGTCAATTTCTTTTGATTGCAGTTTTTCTCTTACA
>APFE030832979.1:0-14750 GCA_000404065.3 Pinus taeda
ATTCATTCTATTTAGACTATTGATAATGGATGCAAGAATGTAGAATAGATGTGCCCAATAGACCATAATTTGAACCAGCACAACCTGGCTCAAAATCGCACGACCACCAACGGACAGACATTTGTTTTCCCATCCAACATTTTTCTTGTAAAATCGAGCGGGAATCCATGACCAGTCAGCAGCAGAATATCCAACAGATTTCAGTTTGAAGCCTAGGTATTTCAGCCCCAGCTTAATAGGAATAGCTTTAATATTGAATAGTTGAGAAAGGAAGGAGATAAGATCCCCATGTATATTCTCGACATGAAAAGACGATTTGCCTTCATTGACACACATTTCAGTGGCTTTTTAGAACTTCCCCAAAATTCCATGTAAACATGTCCATGATGCTTTGCATAGCATCGCCAATAGTAGGATGTCATCGACAAATAGACTATGGGAAATGTAAATGCCCCTGCTAATAGGGAGCGGCTGACATCTATTTTTTTGAATCGCCCTTTTTATATGTAGACTCAAAGAGTCCATGATGAGAATGAAGAGTAGTGGAGACAAAGAACAGCCCTGCCGCAAACCCCTAGCAGCCTTGAAAAAAGGAGTTGGGATTCGTTTATAACAACGGCGAAATTAACATCAACCACACAAGCCATAATCCATCTTGAGCATTTGCCATCAAGGACAATCTTAGCAAGGAGGCATCAAATAAATCCCCAGTCAACACAATCATATGCTTTTTTAAGATCAATTTTAATAATGCAGCTTCTATCTTCCTGCAATGCATGGAATGTAGACATTCTTGAGTGAGTACCACAGCTTCCAACATGTTGCAGTCCTTTTAGAAATCCATGTTGCTCAAGGGACAAATGATTAGATAAGATATTCCTCAGCCGGACAGCAATGATTTTTGAGACAATCTTATAAAGAACGTTGCATGGGGAAATGGCCCTGTAGTCCATAAAAGTGAGGGAGTCCTTCTTTTTTGGAATTAATGCTATATATGTGGAGGAAATGTATCGGATGGTAAAGCCATGAGTCCTAGATTCCTCAACCAGATTCAGGATATCCGATTTAAATAAGTCAAAAAAATGGATGAAGAAGTCTATAGTCCACCCGTCCGGACCAGGACATTTATCTTTTTGAAAATATTTCATAGTAGCCAATAACTCCTCTTCAAAGACCGCAGAATAAAGGATATTGTTCTGATTTGCATCAAACATGGTAGGATATGGGTCAATACCCCAAAATATGTCCTCAATATCACAGCCTACATTCCTGCTATAAGTATGTTTGAAATATTTCACAGCTTCTTCAGAGATAGCCTCCTGTGATGTATATGATATGCCTTCTTCATTCTTAATCTCCCAAATTGTATTAGCTTCCTGGCGCTTATTCGCGAATCTATGGAAAAATTTTGTATTTTTGTCCCCCTCTTTGAGCCATATAGCTCGGCTTTTAAGATGCCAAGAAGTTTCTTCTATTGATTATAATTTTTGCTTTCTTTTCTCCAAATCCCATATTTGTTGACGGATAGCAAGAGGCATATAGGGAGCTTTA
This sequence comes from Pinus taeda, assembly GCA_000404065.3. Lineage (NCBI taxonomy): Eukaryota > Viridiplantae > Streptophyta > Pinopsida > Pinales > Pinaceae > Pinus > Pinus taeda. The sequence continues at coordinate 1,552 of APFE030832979.1, forward strand.
AAGCACATAGATAATTTTTCCAGTTTCTTGCATATGTCCAATAGAGCCAGTCTATTGGAAATCGATTTTTCATGTTGCCACCTTTTGACCCCTTTCCGAAGAGTTGACAGTTGGTCTAAAAAAGGGCGAGGGGGATCATGTTCCGAAAGAGATGGGGGATGCCATGATTCATGTATGGATTTGTTGAAGTGTTCATCTGCATGCCATATGTGATTAAATTTGAAGGGATAACCATATCTGTGACTAATATAGTTCCAATGAATGGAAATGGGTCTATGATTGGAGATGAAGGAAGGAATGATCTTCACCGATGGGGATCCAAATCTGTCAATCAATCTATCATGCAAGAGGGAACTGTCAAGTCTCTTAGCAAGAAAAACCTCATTTGATTGCCCATTGTCCCACGTGGGGTCGAAACTTATTGACTGAACATCGACAAAATTATGTTGAATGATGGCATCGCAAATCAATCCCCCCACAGGGTCATTTTTCCTGCCATTTCCCCATATTTCATCGTTACATAGAGTACAATTTGAATCCCCACCGATTAATAGGGAATCTAATTCAAGAAGTTCCGAAGAGAGAAATAAATCCCAGAATGGTGTTTGATATTTGTAGGGGGCATATACATTTAATATGTGAACGGGTCCCGGAGAATTGTGGAAATGAGCAAGAAGGAGGATACCAGCAAAGCACTGAAAGGCCACCACCGTGATCCATTTTGGATCCCATAAGACTGCCTGACCCCCAAACAAGCCAACTGCGTTTGTCGCAATCATATGCCATGAGGGGAACACACGTCTGAAGTATGTAATAGATTCAAGACTATCATGCATGGTCTCTTCAATTAGGAGCATTTTTTATTTTGAGGAGAGAAAAAGATTTTTGAGTGTCAGAAACTTCGAGCCTGCACCAAGACCCCGGATATTCATCGATAGAATATCAATCATTTTTGTACCTCTTCAGGGCTGCTTGCTCTAAGGGGCCCCAAGTCAGAGATTCCATCAATAGCAATTTCAGAGATAGGAATGTGAACAAGGGAAAGGTCCTGAATTGACACATCTTGTCTAACTCTCCTTCCCTTGAAATGCCTACTTCCCAGATTTTTTTTACGCCTAACAGTGATATTGCCCGTCGAATTTGGGCTAATAATATGGGAAGGAGATCGAATCGGTCTATGGACAGGCAGAGGCTGAAGTTTCAAGGATTCACGTTTAAGGAGTAGATCCAAAGCACAGTCAAAAGAATTATTGGGCAAGGATTCGGGGGAATTTGCTTACATGCACTAGATGCATTGATTTGAGTGTAAAGATTTTCGAATCGCATTTGATTGTTTGCATTAGATGCATTGATTTTAGTGTAAATGTTGTTTTCTAATCTTATTTAATTTCTTGTGTTAGATGCATTGCTTTCGATGTAGATGTTGATTTCCGATTTGATATAATTGGATGTATGATGGTACATTAATTTTAAAGTAATTGGATTAATATTGTGGATTGATTTTATGATGTTGTTTAAAATACATTTATATATATAAATAAATGTAACATTCGTATTGTTTTTAAATATATTATGTAATTCAAATTTATAATTTTAACAAATTTCTATTAATTTCAATAATTTTCATAAAATATATATAGTAAACCATTTTTATTTGAGTAAGAATTTTTTTAAGACTTAAAAACTAGCCCAAGAAAACTAAATTGAGATAGATTGCCTAGTTAAAAACCATAAATTTGTGACTCACAAATCTTACGAGAAGAAAAACCGGGGACCACCGCACCTGCCACACAACAGATGTCAGCTGCTCATGAATCTCACAATCAGATCGGGAGGCCACACAAAAATCGGGACGATTGATGACCAGTGACCACAGACGAGCCGTACACTGAAAAAGCGCAATTTAAAATAAAATAAAATTGAAAATGAAAAGGGCATGCTGACGTGTCAGTAGAATCTAAACATTAGTGTTGAACGCCCAGTCCCTATCAACTAATTCTGGCCACAAGCTTTCTGCCTTTTCTCCTCCACCAGTTTCCTGACACCTACGAAATTTACACGTTGTACTCAATAATAGGTAAGTAGTTGGCGTATTATGTTTCAAGGAAAAGGTTGAACGCACTTCTAAAATTATTGTGTCCAAGGTGTTTTTTGGGTTTTTTTTCAAGGGAGATTGTTCAATCTATTTTGTCCTTATCTCGTTAGATAATTGGTTAGGTTTAAAGTTAGAGTTACAATTTTTTATTTATAAAGTTTTGGATAGATGGTGATGGGATGTTTTATTAAAATATTTTTTGATGTGAAGTTATTATAATTTTTTGTTTAGATGGTCATGACAATTTAGACATCATGAAAATGTAGTCCTACCAAATTTTTAAAAAATTACAATTTTCTAAAATAGCTATTAACATTAGTAACAAACAAACACTATATACAACTGTTTGAAAAACATCAAATATTTCATTAGATATATAAGATAGCATTAGTGACAAAGAAATAGTATGTACAACCAACTAATTCGATATGTTTGAAAAACATCAAATATTTCATTGTGTATATAGGATAAAGAAGGCATGAGAAGGTAGGAATTCATTGGTGATAAACAAACTATTTTCTCTTGCAAATGGGACACTAAAGCACATTTCCAAGTGTCTTTTAGTGTAAATATGTTCAATGAAGTGTATATATGTCCAATTATAATGCCTAGAAACCACAAAGCATACAACATAATCACAAAAACTAAGAGACCCTAATGTCAATAAATAATAGGTGGGGTTATCATGGTCATTCGTGGTAGGGTCACAATCATTTATAGAGAGCATCATCCATAAGATGATCTGATCCAATCATTAAGTATAAATATTAACTTTTTCTAGGATTCAAGGCTCTTTAAAATACATAGGATCAATGATAAGGATTCGAGTCCATACCCTCACCAATCACAAAGATACTCCATGAGGTGCCTTGTTATTTTATTTTTTACCCACGCAAAAACACCGATGCACTTTTCGATAAGGCAGGTTATGATGACGCTACATGATGTTAGCTATGCAAGGTGCAGTGTTGCAATGTTAGTACCTATCATAATCTCCAAAAATAAGGTTAGGTTTTTAAGGTGTGTAATCTAGGATTGGAAAGGTATTTTCTGGGATAGATAACAACAATTTTTTAGATGATGAAAGATCCAGATTTGATATCATATGTTTGGTTGTGACAAAATAATGTGTCACAATGTGTGACATATACTCACAAAGTGCCTAGAACAAAAACTTGTTTAAAATTCGAGAAACCAAAACATTATTATGTTATCTTATTAATTAGGGGAAACTTGAGGTTCAAAATGGGGTTTTTAAGAAAAATTATAAATTATAAATTTTAGAGGAAAAAAGAAAATTATCATTTTTCTCGTATTTCAATCATTGCATTGATATTATCAAATGCATCAAGTGTAGGTATTCATTGGTTGAGAAAATAAACCCTAGATCAATTCAATACATATATTACATTATTTTAGTAAAACCACCACAAAATAAATTAAAAGTAAATCAAAATTGCAAGACATGTCAATCCAAAATCATGTTGATTTTATCAAAATAATTTTATGAATTTATAGTATGACTAATATCAATCATTTGAAAAACCCAAAGTCAAACAATTAATGATGATATTGTAAATTATACTATCACTAATATCAATTATTTGAAAAAGCTTTTAAAGAGTGACCATTCATAAGAGTGAAATTCATTAAACAGAGGGCTAACCAAGTCCTCAGTAACATTCTAACAAAATATCTACCAAGCTAGACTAAGACTTCAACTGAACAAAAATCAAAAGTCGATGTCAACCTTCATCATTCGAGTGACATGTTACATACATTGTCTTCATAGATGTTATAGCTAAGAGGAAATATCTCTACAAATTAGGCAAGTTTTCTCCATCATCTACACATTACGAGCCTTCCTTTAGTGGTGCTTAGATGCTAAGTTGCTTTAAAATATTTCCAACCATGATGAAACTCAACTCCACTAAATTTGGATTTTTCTTGCCATTCTAGTGCCAAATAGCATCTTCCTTTTATGGTCCATGAAGAACTAAACTTAGCGTGAATTTTATTGTAATATGAAAAATTTCCTTCCTAATGGCTGCCTGTAGTGTTTAAAACTGAAGTTGCTTCATAATTTCAACACGTTGTTTTGCCTTGTTTAAATGAACCCATCTCACCATTGCCTATCCCATCAAAACGATCTACTTGCCCCTTTAATCTCACCTCATCTTTGGGAGATTTTGTTACCTTGTTAAGCCTCTCATCTTGGATCTAAATCATAATATGGGTTTCTTTTGGATTATTGTTAATAACATTTATATTATAAGTAAATCCATTATATGCCTATCATGCACCATATTTTCGCTATTGGCACTTTTTGCATCAAGCAAAGCCAACTAACCATTCCAATATCCACCCATACCTTACTTATTCTAAGAAATTTGTGGGGAAGTGACATGTCTATAAAGAAGTAGGAACAAATTTGAAGGATTGGGATCCTACAAATGGGGATCAAACGGTAAAGCATTCCCAATACACATGTCGATTTGCAATATGTTGTAGATAGAGTACACATGATGATGATGGACCTCACTACCAACAATGCGTGGGTTTACATCATCGATTTCATTCTTGGCAAGTGAAGTTAAGTGACATAAAATAAAAGATGGCTTTACTAAATTATGAATATTTTTTTTTTTCCAACAAAATTGTATTTATTCTTGGTTACATGTGATGTATTCCTTTCTGAACTTTTGCAGCACTATATTTGTTGGGTCTTACATAATTTATGAAAGTTTATTGTTTACAAATTTTGACCTCCACATTGGCTTTTCAAAGTTGGGTGTAGGGGAGAAGAGAGCACTTGTTTTGGCCGGTCTAAGTACCTCTCCACAAGCGGCATGAGGGTTTGAGTATTGGAACCTTTGAGATTTTGATACATCGAGATTCACCTAGGTAGCAACTAAGGTGAATGGACATAACTACCATTTGCGTATAAATGAATAATAAACGAATGGAATTCTTAAATGGATCTTCTATCAATTATTCATTTATCATTCGAAAGAAACATCTCTTATATTTGAGCACTGTAACCACAAAATAATTCAATGTTCTCTATCCCTCACTTCAAGGGTATGCTAGTTATATAAATAATAATAATAATCTAACTTTAAGGTCATGACCATGTCAGACACCCAATTGGCATATGAGACCTCATTGTTTGTGGGATAAGGGACCCACCTTCGCACACTGATTTGACTACTAAAGTCTATTAAGACCTCTTACTGAGAAACACATGTCCACAATTAAGTGTACCATTGTTTGTTGGTGTCATATAATGGCCTAACTTTTTGGCTCTTTAAGTTAGAATTTAGCTACATGATATTCCCTCATTTAAATTGTATTTTTGAATACGACAATAAATTTAATGCCTTAAAAACCTAAAACACTTAAATCGTACCCAATCAACAACATAAATATATAATTTCCCTAATTTCTAATTAAATTAAAAAAATAAAAAATAAAAAAATCTTTATACCAAAACAAAAAAATTGTATGTACTGATCCCTCAGGGCTTTATGCTACATCATGCATAGCACTGGCGAGTCACGACCTATTAGGCCCACCTATTTCCGAGTACACCTATTTCCAAGTATTTATATTCTAGGTTTTAACGACTCATGTAAAAGAACAAAACGAAAATAGAAATAATGATGAATAATATTAAATTTAAATTAATAAATAAGTCGATGTGGAAAGATTGTTGTAAGAATTCGTACGTAAGCGGATCTGATCCACTACATACCAACGGCTCAGATTTTCCAAATCAGATTTTGAGCCCATCCACAGATCTGGACGGTTCTTATTTTTTAACTCGCCAAAGGAGATTAGGTGATGACACGTTGTGAAATTTAAAGTATAATCTCTCTATATGTCAGGATATAAAATTTAATATCATAAATAATAAAAAATACACTAGTAAATATAATTATATAGTAGATTAGAATAGATTTTCCTTAAAACTTACATCCTTAGAACCTTTTGTTTTCAAAAACAAGTGATGACGTGTCATTTTTATTTCACCGGTCCAAAGGAATGGCATATCAAATAAAGGATTTCAATAAAGTTTAGAAAAAATCACAAATTAGAATCAAAATGTAAATCATTTGTTATTTATGTAATAAAATTCTGTATAATGATTTGAAATTATATATTTATATATATATATATATATATTTTCACGTGATGCGGAAAATTGAAAGAATAAAACAGAATTGAAGGTTGCTATTAACCTAATTAATTATAGCTCTTATGGGTGGATAAACGGGTGGCAACATGATCACGGGGTTTCTTTCCCGAGGTAACAATTCTCGATTTTAAGGGGATGAATTTGGGTTGTAGGGTAGTGGATTTGATAATTGGTGTCTACGCCAGATCCCCAGGGGTATGGGTTCACTGATGTGGTGCGAAGGGGTTGAGTATTGTAGTAATGGTTTTTTATCAGGGTTGTTATATTTTCACTTGGGATCCTGGCACGAAGGGTCGCAACACTTCACCCTGTTACTGTAAGCCTGGCATTGTGTTGGGGATATCGGTTGTCTAGTGGCAGAAAGCTCCAGTTAGTTGGGAACTTAGTGTTCTTCAGATAAACTGGCTTCTTTGGCTCTGGGATTTTTATGAAAGTTTGACTTTGAGGGTGGTTGGTTCAATGTTGCTACTAGTTGTCCTATTGAGTGTGTGGTATGGGTCGTGAGCAATTTCATGGATGTGGGTTTATTCTAATCAAAACTCTTCTGCGGGGCTACCAGAAACTATGGTGGTTTTCATTGATTCTAAGCATCGCGGAAGGAAACCTCTAGGTCTGTAGTAAAGAGGGCCGTAGTCTGGCCATAATGCTTTTTGTCTGTTTTTACCTGCTTCTTTCCAATGTGGTGTTGGGTTTGTTATCTAATGGGCCTGTCCTGAGAGTTGCCATCCACCTTCTTTGTATCTGGTTGTGGGGTGCTGGTGGGGGTGAGTCGGCCTGGGGATTTGATAGGGTGTGGATAGGGAAGACATTAGGTGAGCCCCAATGTGGTCCTGGTGGTGGAGGCATTACGTTGGGGCTGTGGCATGACCCTGGTTTGTTCAGGCATGTCTCGTTCGATAATTCCTCTTGTGTGGCAGTGGTTTTTGTAGTATTTTGGTTCAGAGGTTCTTGGGGGTCGCCAACCATGCTTCGCCAGTGTGGCCGTCTCCGTCATAGAGGGGGGCAACATGACCCTATTGGGCATCAAGCCAACTTGATCAGGATTTAAACAAGAACGCAACAAATTACAGAGATAACGATAAACATAGAGATGTAACGGAAATAATACTTCATTTCATTAATGTAAAATACTAAAATATGCTTACAAACATAATTGGAAATAAACCAGCTAGGACGATGGTAGCTTATCTCTGAGAAAAGAAGTGGCGGCTACATGCCTCTGAACTGTGTTACAATGAGGCTCGGAGGCCTATTTATTATTGAGAAACAATGGAAAACCCTTAACATCCCAAAACCTAACCCTAGAAGATGAAACGCCAAACTGTGGGCCTTGTTTGGGTAAATTGGTACCTCAACTTCCTGTGGTCGTAACTTTGGCATACGATCTCCGTTTGACGCGCATAATATCTCGTTAGAAAGACTATCCAAGAACTACAACTTTGGGAAGAGCAACATCGATCCATGGACCCATGTTGCTCCCAGTTTTCCCAAAAAATGTCGTTTAGGGCCTCAAAACGGCTCCGAAAGTTCAGGACCCGAAAAATTGCTAAAAATAGTAAACTGGGCTATAATTAAGGAAACTGAAAAGCTGAAAGAAACAATGGTGGGGTCCAAGTGGATTTGGTAGGTGGCCACCAATATCCACTTGGATCACAACCACTGGAGCTCGTCTTTGGAGGATTCAAAAAGTGGGGAAAGGGTGGGAGAGGTGGCTCACGATCGCAATCGCTCACTAGGATTAGTAGAGGCTTTGGCTACGTTGGAATTCATTGTTGAGCAGCTCCGAGGAGTCTAGGCCAACCTAGACATCCTTAGAGATCACCGTTGTGAAGATAGAAATGAATTAGTGGCGTACATGAATGACATTGAATTCAACATTAGTGAAACTCTAGAACAACTAGAGAACATTTGTTGGAATCAGTAATGCATCAACGACTGACTACATGACTTGGAGGCTCAAATGGAGCATATCGACTTTCACATGCATGAGAGTGAGGGCCTCCTTGCAGTACCTCCTAGGTTTCCTCCTCAACCATACCCGTGACATGATGTTCTCAGGTTCTCTGTCTGTTTTGACACATTTTTGTTGTGTAAGGTTGTATGGCCTATCGGAAATGATAGTTGTATGGTTATATCTCCTGCATAGTCGTGAAGACAAGTTTTGTACTCTGGTTTATTATGTTGATAATATAAAATTGCTCCTATTTCCTTATATAATTTTAAAATTGATCAAATTTATAATTTATTAAATTTAATAAATTACTATTGTTTTTTTTCAAATATTTTGTAATTTATTTTAAGTAAATTTTTGTTGCAATTTTAAAGTTCACATGGCAACTTAATTGACAATTATTGTGTTATGAAGTAATATGTAAATGGTGAGTTTTCAAGTTCAAATCCCCAATAAGTGTTCATCCCAAAAATAAAATAAAAAATTGTTGCAATTTTATTTTATTTTCAATTTAATTCGATTTAATTGGAATAATTATTATCATTTATTTTAGGTATTATTTTATAGCTTAGTAATAAAGGAGATCGTAATTTCTTCTATGTCCAATTGAAGTTTATATATATATAAACTTCAAACATCAAATTTGCCACAATGATTATGACCAATTAAATTATTACTGTTTTTTGGAGATTAAAGAGCAGGGCTATCTGGCTAAAGTAAGGGGACAAGAATACAAAATTTTTCCACAGGTTTGCAAGCTCAAGACGTGAAAAAAGCTCAATATGGAAGATTAATGATGGAAAAGGGGGTTATCTATGCTCTCAACAAGACATTTCAGATGAGGCTGTGAAACACTTTCAAAATCAATATAAGAGATCAGAGGATTGCAGAATTCAGGACATATTATGGGGCATCGACTTATTTCCAAAAATGTTTGATGATGAACAAAATGAGCATCTATTTCAGCCAATCATGGAGGAAGAACTGTTAGAAACAATGAAATCTTTCAAGAGGGATAAATCTCCAGGCCCAAATGGCTGGACGATCGAGTTCTTCATCCATTTTTTTGATATCATAAAACACGATTTGCCGAGGATGGTAGAAGGTACCAGAATATCAGGAAGCATTCACCAGAAAATCTCCTCAACTCTAATTGCCCTCATCCCAAAAAAAGTGGAAGCAGAATCTTTTCAAGATTTCAGGCCGATATCCCTCTGTAACATTTCTTTCAAAATCATCTCAAAAATTATTGCTAAAAGAATCAAGGTAACTTTATCAAATTTTTTAACGAAGGATCAACATGGGTTTTTAAAAGGAAGAAATATCTTGGATGTTGTTGCAAACATACAAGAAAGCTTGTTTTCCATGCATTCTAAAAAAAGTGAAGCAGCTATCCTCAAAATTGATCTCCGAAAGGCATACGATTGCCTGAATTGGGGCTTCATCAGATGTTTACTTGCAAAGATTAGTTTGAGTGCTAATGTAATAGAGTGGATCATGGCATGTGTTGAGAAGGTGAACTATGCAGTCATTATAAATGGGATTCCATCCCCTTATTTTCCAGCTGAAAGGGGACTGCGTCAAGGTTGCCCACTATCCCCTCTACTATTCATCTTGGCAATGAATGCTCTTAGCCTCCACATAAACAAGGCAGTTAGTGATAACAAGTGCCGGCCACTGACGATCTGTAAAAACAATTATATCTCACACAACTTATTTGTGGATGATATACTTATTTTTGGAATGTTATGCAGACTCACCTGGACATGCTTATATGATATCTTAAGACGTTTTTAAAAGGCCACAGGGATGCAAATTAATGAACACAAGTCAGTTTTTCTCCATAATGATGTCAGCATGGATTTAGTAGAATGGTTATCTTCACTGTTTGGGATAGAGGTGCGTTCCATAAAGCATGGAATAAAATATTTAGGTTTCTAGTTAAAAGCAAAGGGTTATTCTAAAATGGATTGGCAATGGTTAATAGATAGGTACTGCAAAAAGATATCGTTATGGGAATATAAATGCCTATCAATGGCTGGAAGAGTTGTTTTATCTCAGTCAGGTCTAACACAACTTGTTGCATATTGGGCCCATTTATTATTTCTTCCTGCAAGCATTATCAAGAAGATGAATAAGTTAACTGCTAACTTCATATGGAGCGGCCAATCAGAATATTAAAAAAAAAAAAAAAAATTCAAAATAAAATCATCTATCTAAATTATCTGATATCTCGTGGTCGAAGAATTTAGGTGGATGGGGCCTGTTGGATCTGCGAAGTTTTGGTAAGGAGATGCTATGCAAATCACTATGGAGAGGGATTTATGGAGAGGGTCCCTGGAGCAACACAATAAAAAAGAAATATATGGGAAGCAAAGATATCTCTTACTGGTACATGTTGGGAAGGATTGGATCCAATTATGGATCAGCAATATGGTTGAGTTTTCGCAAGGAAGAGAAGTATTTTTTAAAGAACTTAGCTTGGAGTTTTCAATCTGGTAGCCAGATTCACATTGGAATTGATTCTTTCTTGGGTGGGCAGGAGGAAATCATTCTGCTAGAATCTCTCCTAAATTTTTTCCATAGAAAAGGATTTTTCACTTGGGACAAGCTGATAGCTGAATGGCAGGGCCCTTTCCCTCTTTGGAAAGAGGCGGACAGTATGGGGATGTCAGATCTCCTAGCTCGGCAATGGAAGAATCTCAGAATCTCTTTGAGAAACTGTGGCATATACCGTTCTTGTGAAGCTGATGTTCTTATTTGGAAGGATTTAAAAGGAAACTCCCTGGTTTGTGTTAAGGACATATATCAAAATCTGATAGGGTTAAAGATTGCTCCAACCAGCCCGATTTTCCCAACAGTCTTTTGGAAATCGGGATGTCCTTCCAAGGAAATTCTATTCTCCTGGCTGGTCTTCCACAATAAAAATTTATCATGGGAGAATCTGAAAAAGAGGTGTTGGCATGGACCAGGTCTCTGTTTAATTTGCAAGTCCGATGAGGAAAGTAATTTCCACATGTTCTTCAATTGTCATATAAATCAACAACTATGGAAAGATCTGGCAAAGCTATATAAATTTCCTCATATCTCTCATGCTTCTACTAAAGAAGCTTTCCTTTGGTGGAATGGGCAAAAGGAGTCCTAGAGGCCTCTAATTATCATTACTCTATGGTGTATATGAAAATGGAGGAAAAAAAATATCTTTAAGGACAGTAAAGAGCCTTTCATGGAAACTCTTCAAAACATTATTGCTCTTTATGACTCCTTACCAGAAAAACCACAAAAGCAAAAAAAGTGTAATCATAAGGAGCAAGCACAAAATCACTCAATGCTTCCAAGAGCGTATTTCGACGGTGCTGCTCAAAATGGCTCATCTGGTTGTGGCATTCACATCATCATGAATGAAAATGATCAATATCTCATTGCCTGGAATGGAGGAAAGAGCACGAATAATAAATCTGAGGCAACGGCTCTTGCGGGCCTTTTATCCATTTTGCCTTTTCTTTAACATTCAGTTTGTGTCAATTTTTGGAGATTCAAAAGTCATGGTTGATTTTGTAGCAAGAAAGAGCCATATCAGCAACCCTCTCCTTGCAGGTTGGATGGATAGAATCAGGGTCCTTTGGAGGAAGTTGGAAGGGTGCTCCATCCAGCACATTTATAGATCACAGAACCAGTAAGCAGAGATCTTATCAAAGGAGGGACTCCTATTGGAACCAGGTATATGGAACATGAAGGCAAAATCTGGCGAGGAAATCTTCTCTATCCAGGACTTTTCCTTACTAGGCTCTTAAATTCAAATCTTTTTGTTTTCAGTTTTGCATCTGCCTTTGGTATTTCTGTCTTTTTCTTCCTTCTAGCTCTCTGCTTAAAGTTTCTGGCTGAAGCAAATTTGGAATCCTTTGAACAAGTTTCTAAATACTGTTTCTCTCTTCGAAGAGAACTTTATGCTCCTATTTCAGCGATGTATCTTTTTTTTAGCAATTTTGTCAACAACTTTCAGCTCAATGGGCTGGCTAAATTTTGGAAATCCTATCTCTAGGCTGAAAATAACCCCTATGAAGATCTTTCTGTCAAATGTATATGTTTCTTTATATATCTTATATAATATATCATGCTTTTTCACTCTGAACAAAAAAAAAAAAAAAAAAAAAACAATAATACATAATAATTAAAATAAAATAATAAAATAATAATAAATTAATAATAATAAATAAACTTAAAAAAATAAATTAAAAAAAATAAAAAAATCTAAATAAAATAAAAATTTTTTGCAATTTTAAACTGCAAACCAACTCATATTGGCAATTGTTATGCCCTGAATAACATTTAAATTGAGTTTTTCAAAGTTTCACAATTCCCTAATGGTGTGATTCGCCATACAAACAAAAAATGTTGCAATTTATTTTACTGTAAGTTTATTTTGGAAAAATTATTATCATTTTATTTTAGGTATATTTTATAGCTTAGTAGTAAAGGAGATGTTTACTATGATTTTATTTTAAGTACATTTTTATTTTATAGCTTAAATTTAAAGGGGTTGTTTAATTTTCTGTGGAAATTAGTATTTATATATTATAAAGGGAATTTGAACCTCGACATCAAAATTTTGCACAATAAGAATCTAATTAAATATATTATTACTTTTTTCAAATATTTGTAATTTAATTTTAAGTTAAATTTTGTTTCAATATTAAAGTTAATTAGGGCAACTCAATTGGCAATTGCTATGTTATGAAGTAACATGTAAATTGTGAATTTTCAAGTTCAAATTCCCCAATGGATGTCCACCCCCACCAAAAAAGATTTAAAAATATTGTTGCAATTTTATTTTATGTTAGTTTTAATTTGGAATAACTATAATCATTTTGTTTTAGGTATTTTTCATAGCTTAGTAATAAAGGATATGTTTAATTTCTTCTATGGTCAATTGCAGTTGACATGCATCCCTATAT
>APFE030832979.1:15046-35133 GCA_000404065.3 Pinus taeda
TAATATCTAAATTGTTGATATTAAAATAATTTAGATAACATGAGCATTGAAATATTTTATTTATGAGGCACAATGATTTTTTTAATTACTATTAATATTTTTTAAATGTCACATTAATTTTACATTAAGAATTGAATTAATTACACATCTCCCTCTTATTACATTTATAAGGAAAGAATTGAGTCTTTTTATAAAGTTATCTTATTTCATATGGACATGGAAATATTTATTTATTTATTTAAAGAAACCACTAGTAATTTGTATTGATATGAGAAGGGGTAAGGCCCAAGCCATTACATTTTATGAGAGTAGATGTTCCAAGAATCCTTGAAGATTCAGGTTAGAACACGCATGAACAACCCAGAACCTTGCATGACATTCACATTCTACTTGGCGATTAAACCTATTCCATTTGAAAATTTTCCAAAAAATTCCTAAAATACATATAAATTTACAACATATTCCTATTTGAATTTTTTCTTTAGCTATATTTTCACCTTTCTTGGAGAATCCTTCATCTTTCTTTTTAGTTGGGTCCAGGCCCCATTTTTTGTTGATTCTACATTGTCACCCATGCTTAATGAAGCTCGACTATTGGAATCTACCTTGCATTCTGGAGGAGGGAGATCTGGATCTACCTAGTTTACCCACAATATCATTTTTCCATTGTTGACTGATGAGGGCATAAGCCTCATTGAATCAACTACTTTTTTAGAAATATGAGATCTGTTTCTTTTTAGAAATCTCTAGAGAGGCAAAGGAAGCATTTTTTGTCTTTTTATCATCCATATCCACCTCGGTATTAGATACCTTCACATGAATTTCAGATGACATAGGTATAGCCTGAGACTTTCCATCCGATGGTTTAAAAAAATTTAAACCCTTTTATGCAGCACACTTAGTGCATGATGCTGAAGGAGGGGCCTTCGAGGAGATTGAATATTGATCAAGGTTACACTTGCCCACCATTTTGGATTATGGAAAGAGAATTTTTGCTTATGGAATGACTTGTCTCATAGTAGACTCTGCAATGGAAGGAAACATTTTCGTAGTCCAAGGATTGGATCCAGGAAAATTCTGGGCTAGTAAGCATTATCTTAACATGAAAACCTTTATTGAAGTCCATATCCACACATATGCGAGCATATATGGGTTTTAGATAGAGTCTAATGCGTTCACTATTATAGTAAAATATGCCTAATGCATTACCAATTAAAGTTAAAGAAGCAAGGTTCCACAAATGCAAACGAAGGTTGGGGAGTCTTACCCAAACAGGAGCAGTAGTGATTTAAGTCAAGAGTAGGTCAAAGGAGGCGAACCATGGCTGCATAGAAAGGCCTACATAGCCCCAAAACCAAGGACCAACTTTGAGAATCTGTGCTTGATCGCCAGCTTTGTTGAAAGCAATAATGAAGAAGCCCCTAGCCAGAGGGTAAATGTTTAGTTTAGCTGAGATGAGGGGATTCCAATGCTTGTTAATCCAGGAGTGAAGATCAAAAAGCTTTGGACAAAGCCTAATGAACTTGTAAATCAAACCCACTTCAGAGAAGAACTCAACATCACTAAGGGATTCTTCTCCCAAAGAAACTTCAACCATGGGAGCCTTGCTGACGGGGATCATTTTAATTGTAGTCGAGAGACTGATATTTGACGCTTTAACTATGTCGCGAAAATACTTTGATGGGCCTTGGCAGGAACCCAAGATAGAGGAAGAAGGGGTGGCACCATTAATACCAGATGCATAAAAAGTTGCCAACGAGTCAGACACCAAGGGGGTGGTGAAACTTAGCCCATCCCTCGCATGAACAATAAAAGAAGAGTGAGATCCATCCGCTCCAAGAGGAATCACAATCGAAACTGAGGGCATTGATCCAGACATCAAAGACAGTGTAGCAGTTGGGCGATAAGGGGTTGTTTTCCCCATTTTGAGGCAATCCAGCAAAGGACATGAGAAGAGAGGATCAAAACCAAAATCCAAGCATCATGATCACAAGAAGACGTGAAAGGAAGGAGGAGAAGGCTGGCTAGGGCTGAACCCTAGCCATTGTCGCGCAGGAGCTCCGCAGTGCCCTCATACTCATTTGACACTGGAAATATTTTATTTATAGTTGACATTAAGAGTGAAATATTTTTACCATATCTCCTTTGAATTTGGTTGTAATGTCAACAACCAATAAAGAAGCACATATAGAATGGATTACGTTTTATAATACTTTCAACTAAAACTAACCAAATATGTATATTTATTTTTTATTTTGATTATAGCTGATATTATTTTTTATTTTAAAAAGATATGTGTCAACTTCAGGTTGAGCATGGACGAAATTACACATTGCCTTCATACTCGGATGTAGAATGATCATCTCAGCTCAATAAAATGACAAGGTATATTTTTTTTACTTTTCCACAACATCTGTACAAAATCCTTAATTTTCTTCACCTCAAAACTACCAATCTCACCAGAAAAGCTTCAAAGGTGGAGGTGTTAGGTGTTGACGTATGAGTTTTTGGTGTCCATATCAAGTTACATCAAATAGGCAAGGTGTCTATATGATTTATGCTAGTTGGCTAGTTGAGTTTTCACCTATGCTTCAACATACAATTTCAAGGGTTTTTACTAAAGTAGGGAAGGGACTTCATTCAAGAGATGAAGTTGTTGTGAGAGTATTGCTTACCATGGCTAGAGAAGGAAGATGACAAATCAATTTGGTCATGGGGCTACAACGTCTCTTGATCATGAGGATGAAAGGACTTGAGTTTGATGTCTTGTTAATGGTTTCCTTAAATATGGGTCAATAGGAACTTCAATGTACAATATAAATACATGTAAGGAAAAGAGGGCCTTTAGAGGCTATCGATGTCAAGGCAAGAGGAGTTATGTCACTTGCAACCAATAAACATGGAACCCTTGGATATAGGGTCATTGTCCACAATCAACAAGTGCAACTGTCTGGTTCTTTATGAAGTTGGTATTTCCTTTATGATGCAGGAGCATTTAGCTCAACATTATCATTGTATTTTAGTAGACATAGGGGGTCTTGTGTTTCAAGGAAGTTGGTTTCCTAAGTATTGAATTAATGTAATTATTTAATGTTTTGAGTGATTTTAATGAGAATACGAATTAACTGGATATTGTGAGGCATAATTGTAAATGTTCTCAAATGTAGGAGAACATGAGAGATTTGGGATAGTTGAGTGATGAGAGGAATTGAGGACTGATTGTAAATCTTAGATTAAGAGTTACTTCATGATTTTGTGGATTAAAGAGAATCCTTAGGAATGAGGAAGAGATTTAGGAATTTTATTGAGGAGTTTATGGATCTAAACCATAAATTGGTTTTAGAATCCCTTTGTATAAATGCAAGCCAAAAAGGCATAGACAGAGGTTGGAGAGGTTGGATAGGTTAGATAGATAGCAGATTGGAGTGTTTGTAAGCCTACGGGTAGATAATGAACAAAGGCCATTAAATTAGAAGATCAGGCCGAGGAGAGATAGAAAGTCTTGTTATGTAATTATTGTTGTTGATATATATATATATATATATATACTATATAATCTATATATATATATCTATATATACTAATATATATATAATATATATATTATATATATATAATATATAATATATATATTATATATATAATATAAATATTATATAATATATATATATATATATAATATATATATATGTATATTATTATATATATAATATATAGATAGATAGATATAGATAGATAGATAGATATATATATATAGAGAGAGAGAGAGAGAGATAGATATGCACAGAGATTCAATTCCAATTTGTATAAGTGTGCTATCTAATATTGAATGATGAATGAATGAATTAGCATATTTTGTGTAACAGAGAGTTGCAGGTGGAGTTCGGCGAACACACAGAGAGAAGCATGAGAAAGAGGATCGTAGTGGACCTTTGAGACGGTTCGAAGAACCAAAGGATGTTCTAGAGAAACTATGTTAAATAACACATGCGAAGTCAAGCTCAGGAGAGAGTCACGCAGTAGAAGGACCAGAACCATTGAAAACCGAAAACCACATAGAAACATTGAAAATTGGCGTTAAAACTAAATAAAGGGAAAAACAAGAAGCGGAGAAACGATGAACAACAACCGTTGGATCTTGAAGATCAATGGCTAGGATCCAATCGAAAAGGGGATGGAGGAATATCGCATCGGCGGTTTTTAAACAGTGAAAGCGGATTTCGGGTGGCCTCAAAACTGTAAGTGGTATTGAGCACGATGCACCCAATTCCATTAAGTGTTCGACACGTGGTAGCAAGGAGGAGAGAGGAAACTGCTTATTGGGTGGTTAATCCCCGCGTAAGTTGTCTAGCTGAAAACTTTGTGGACCGTCAGATTTGTCGCAAGTTAATCGACGATGGATGATCAACGATTGGTTTCATTGATCAGATGTAACATCAACCGTCGGATCGCGAGCTTGATCAACGATTGAGATGTAATCACATATCGCAAGGTTAGGAGATGAAGGGTGGTGCGATAGCCGATAGCGATAGTCGTTGATCGGAGGTTGGGCATTTCGGAGATCGGAGCAATAGTGCAGGAGGGCTTGGTATTAACGAACCTGCTGACATTTATGACGTGGGGGTAAAACATTTGAAGTCTGGTCTTATATGGTTCGAAGCGGAGTTGTAATGTATTTCCTTTGTATTTCTATCAAGTGTTGTGCCGAGGGTTTTAATGCAAAGGTGTGATTTAGACGTTCTGATAGTCAAATATCAGAGTCGAAAGGGGTGATGAGGCATATATGTGGTGTGACCGCGAGGATTGCGATGAGCGATTGTGACAAAGGCGTTTACCGATAATTGTGCAAAGGCTTATGAAAGGCGGAAAGGTATGATCTATGTGGGTTTATGTGATAACTATTATAAAGGGTTATAATAGTATTAAAGCGCTAATAGAAAGGATTGGAAGGGTTTAGACTTTGGGTTAGTCTATTAATATGTTTCCGCATGAGTTCTAATGAAAAGGGCCTTAACCATCACCATAATTGAAGATTTGACCGGGTAGGTCATATTAATTCCTGGGGAAAATGGTTTATGCATAGGTCTATATGCATATTGTGGGTAAAGCAGGGGTAACCCTGCGTCATTTTGGTATCAAAGTAGAACAAATAAAGTATGTGTGAAAGTTTCTTTGGAAGAATTTAGAATAGAGATATGTGGAAAGATGTGTATGCAGGCAAGGGAGATTAGATTCTAATCTGATAGTTAAGCGACCATGGTAAGCTAGGAGATTGGTAAGAGGAATACTAATCTTGATATTCCTGCATTTTGATAGAATTTTCAGATTTTGAGAAAGTAGAGCAAGTGATTTATGGCCAATGAATCTTATAATTGGAATTGTGAAATGTTTGAAACTGGAAATGGAGAAGAACAGTTAAGTTCTTAGAGGAAGGTGAGTAAGAATTAAGGAGAGATTGTAGAAACATAAAGAATCTACATCGATGTTTTGAAGAATGGAGGTTCATTCGAATCTAAATAGTGAATGGAGGTTGCTTGTGAAATCATGCAGGTATTGTTTTATTTAACTCTTATTTGGGTTTTGCTGGATAAAGAAATAGATTGAAGATTGATAGTTGCAGCTAATGAAGTATCTCAACAAAAGGAGATCAAACCTTCAGAAGCAGTAATGGAAGAAACTGGTAAGGATTTATGAGTGGAAGAAAACTCAGCAAAGGAGGAATTGTTGATGATAGCTAAGCTTTGCCAAGATAACGTTGGAAGATTGGAAGAAAGAATCAGATTCTAAATCTAATTGACAGTGGCTGAATATTGAGAATTTGTACAGTGGAAGCATGAAGATCTGTTGAAACATATTTGCAGAAATGGTCAGATCCCGAAGGTAGGTGAAGGTATGCAAATTGGTCTAATGTTTAGCAAATATTGAATGAGTGAAATTTTAGAGCAGGATTACAGTAATTAAACTGTAAGAGGGATGTTTTTAAGTTCTTGAAGTAACAGAGTTTGAAGATACAACTGAAGGCTAGTGGAAAGAACAAGTCCATTCAAAAGTGCAGGTGAATGGGAGGACAAGATATGACAGAGATCTTAAAGGTAGCAACAGAGGAAGGTGAGAAGATTGCAACAACCTAGAGCAATGAGTGCTCAATTGGTTCCAAAGGAAAGAACCAGAGAAATGCCAACAGACTGAGCTCAGAGGAGAGAAGCTTAGTGACATATGTAGCAAGAAGGAGACTTGTTACTGCAGGGGTATTGTTGCAGCTCACAAAGGCAATTTCACAAAGGATGTGGATAGAATTGCTAAGAGATAAAGGAAGTTGGTAAGAGTTTCTAAGTGGAAGCAGAATGTGGCAGAACCTTGAGGAATTCCAACAGAGATTCCAACAGAGATTGGATAAAAAGGACAATTGTGTTCTTAAGAGTTGCGGATGAGTTGAAGCCTAGAGGGAGCAAAGAGAAGTGCTTAAAGGAGGTTCAAGAGATAGAGAACCAATTGCTTGCCAAAAGACTGAGTGAGGAGAGCTTGGTGAGGTAAGTGGCAGTAGGGCAGACCTGCTGTTGTAGAGGTTTTAGTGTAGCTCATAGTGAAATGAGTGAGGAACTCATAGAGATGGAAAGGATGATGACTAGTGACAGTCATAGCAGAGGTTCTGAAAGAAACCATAGCCAAGGACAGAAGAAAAGAGATGCCAAGGAAAATGGTATACAAAGGCAGTTAAGTAAAGAAGAACATGAGAGGGAGAAGGCTGAGATAGCAGTTCAGCTTGAAGTATTAATGGAAATGTTGCAGAGAAATGAGATGGACCAGAAATATGGTTATGTCATGAGAAAGAAAGTGAAGTGGCAGAGGCTACAAGAGAAGAGGGAAAAACAGGGGAATATGCAAATAATAAAGGAGCTAAGGGAACTTGAACAAATTATAGATGTCAAATTGGAGACAGAGAAACTTGAAAGAGTTGAGCTACAACAAAAGGAAGATGTTGAAGAAGACATTGAAGTTTCGATATGTGAACCAGAACGTGGACCATTACTTTTTGAAAGTGATGAAGAACCAGAGGAGTTGAATCATATGAATGATTTAGAGCAACCAGAAGCCTTGATGACTAAAGCATCAAATGAGGCCGAAAGGTCTTGTATTTTTAAAATTAATGATTTGTGTATGATTGCAGGTTTGGAAGAAGATGGGCAGTGTTTTAAAGATGTCAAAAACATGAAAGAATACCTTCTAGAAGATGAAAGTTTTGAAGCAGAATATGACAAGGAGACTGGAAAAGAATCAGTTCGCTACAGTGGACAAATGTTGAAAGACATCATTGAAACAAATGATGAGAAGGAGAGACTAGCTAACAATCTCAAGAGTTCTTTGAGTTTGAATCAGCATACTGATATGCTGACAGAAGAAGAGAGATCCAAGCAGCATACTGAAGTTTTGCCAAAAGAAGAAGAGGAATAACATCTATTGAAGGATGTTAAGGAAGATTTACCAGAGGAAGAAGGACCATGTGATGATGGATCAATAAAAAATGAGGAAATGGGAGATTGTGTAAAATTTCCAAAGTTTACTCCAGGTAAAATCATTGAGTTATATTGAGAGTTAGACTTTCAAAGAAGAAAGTTAGAAGAGCAGAGGATAAATGTTCAGGATAAATTACTGATGAAGGATGACAAAGAAGTTGTCATAAATAATAATCAAGAAGAAGTTGATAGGTGCAGGAAATAGAAGCAGGAAATTGTTTTGAAAGACAATATAGCAGCAGCAGAAAAGGTGCAAAATAAAATTAAAGAAGAGGGTAAGGATGAAAAGGAGGTGATCGGAATAAATGAAGAACAAGCAAGAATGACAGTTCAACATTCGAAAGATGAAAGCAGTCAACAAACTGAGGATATACTAGACAGAGAGATTGAACTGATAAGAAGGTTAATTATGAAAGTGTCTTAGAAGAAGATAACAATAAGAAAGGAGAGGAGTGACAACAAGAGGAAGACAGTAGCAGACAATGAAAGTAGGGCAAGTGGAGCATTACAACATAAGGTATGGAGACTAGGAGAATAGTAGCAGACAACAACAGTAATAAAACAATGGACAAGCAAAGACAAGTTACAAAATAAAGTCTAGGATCCAGGAGGAAACAATTATCCATACTTATGACCAGGTGGTCATAGATTTTCTTACTTTGGGAGTTTGATGCAGGAGCATTCAACTCAACATTATCATTGTATTTTAGTATACATAGGTGGTCTTGTGTTTCAAGGAAGTTGGTTTCCTAAGTATTGAATTAATGTAATTATTTAATGTTTTGAGTGATTTTAATGAGAATAGGAATTAATTAGATATTGTGAGGCATAATTGTAAATGTTCTTGAATGTAGGAGAACATGAGAGATTTAGGATAGTTGAGTGATGAGAGGAATTGAGGATTCATTGTAAATCTTAGATTAGGATTCAGTTCATGGTTTTGTGGATTAAAGAGAATCCTTAGGAATGAGGAAGAGATTTAAGAATTTTGTTGAGGAGTTTATGGATATAAACTAGAAATTGGTTTTAGAATCCCTTTGTATAAATGCAAGCCAAAAAGGCATAGACAGAGGTTGGAGAGGTTGGATAGGTTAGATAGATAGCAGATTGGAGTGTTTGTAAGCCTACAGATAGATAATGAACAAAGGCCATTAAATTACAAGAACCATTGAAAGCCGAAAACCATAGAGAAACATTAAAAAGTGGTGTTAAAACTAAGTAAAGGGAAAAACGAGAAGCGAAGAAACAATGAACAACAACTGTTGGATCTTGAAGATCAACGGCCAGGATCCAATCACAGAGGAGACGGAGCAATATCGCACCAACGATTTTTAAATAGTGAAAGTGGATTTCGGGTGGCCTCAAAATCGTAATTGGTATTGAGCGCGGCACACCCGATTCCATTAAGCGTTCAACACGTGGCAGCAAGGAGGAGAGAGGAAACCACTTATCGGGCAGTTAATCCTTGCATAAGTTGTCTGGCTGAAAACTTTGTGGACTGTCAGATCTATCGCAAGTTAATCGATGGTGGAGGATCAATGATTGGTTTCATTGATCGGATGTAATGTCAACCGTCGGATCATGAGCCTAATCGATGGTTGAGATGTAATCGCATATCGAAAGGTTAGGCGCTGAAGGGTGGTGTGATAGCCGATAGCCGATAACGATATTCACTGATCGGAGGTCGGGCGTTTCAAAGATCGAAGCAATAGTGCAGGAGGACTTGGTATTAATGGACCCGACGACATTTATGAACGCTTGTGTAAAACATTTGAAGTCCAGTCTTATATGGTTCGGAGTGGAGTTGTAATGTATTTCCTTTGTATTTCTATAAAGTGTTGTGTCGAGGGTTTTAATTTAAAGGTGCGATTTAAACGTTCCGACAGTCGAATATCGAAGTCTAAAGGGTTGCTGAGGCATATATGTGGTGTGACCGCGAGGATTGCGATGAGAGATTGTGAGAAAGGCATTTACCGATAACCATGCAAAGGCTTATGAAAGGTGGAAAAGGTATGATCTATGTGGGTTTATGTGTTAACTATTATAAAGGGTTATAATAGTATTAAAGTACCGATAGAAAGGATTAGAAGGGTTTAGACTTTGGGTTAGTCTATCAATATGTTTCCTCGTGAGTTCTAATGAAAAGAGCCTTAACCATCACCATAATTGAAGATTTGACCAGGTAGGTCATATTAATTCCTGGGGAAAATGGTTTATGCATAGGTCTATATGCATATTGTGGATAAAGCATGGGTAACCCTGCATCACTTTAGAATAACATGCATTATTGTTTACTCTATAAGGTTTTTGTTGTAAAAGCATGGCATCATTGATAGTAGCATGTGATGAGTCTACTAGATTGAGTTGCTTTGTAGGGATCATCTAGTCTTTCAAAATTGAGAAGATTGGGACCATTATTGCATATTATTGTTCATCAAGATATTCTCTAATGTTATGTTAGAGGTAGTCATTTTTCTAAGGTGGATCACCATGATCATGTAAGAACCATGATTTTGGAAGGTTCTTGGAAGAATCATTACAACTAGGTTAGTATATATTCCACATTGTATGGAAACAATACTCTTTAAGGATGGAGGAACGCAATTGATCAACAACTAGATGATTATATGAAATATTAGGAATACATATTTGAAGTAAATTTTGGGTAGGATTCAGATGTATAGAATCATGCAAAGGAAGTTGGTCATAAATTATCTATGGTGAATCTTCCATTTGGTTGTATGATGCCTAAGAGCTGAAATCGACTTACTATAGAATGAATAAAAAATTAAGACTTTGTCATTAGATCATATAAGAATAGTAACATCCAGTATAGTCTCCAGAAGAAAATTATAACTTGGTAATCAAGTTTGATCCTTGGGCACTCTGATGCATGAAGGAAGACTCGTGTGGAGATGGACCATGAGGATGTTATGCTTGGATGAGAAGATTATCAAGATGAGGTAAGTCTAACATTAATAATTTTTGGTGGTTATCTGATTAACATATTGTTTTTCTAC
This sequence comes from Pinus taeda, assembly GCA_000404065.3. Taxonomy (NCBI): domain Eukaryota; kingdom Viridiplantae; phylum Streptophyta; class Pinopsida; order Pinales; family Pinaceae; genus Pinus; species Pinus taeda. The sequence continues at coordinate 25,581 of APFE030832979.1, forward strand.
CTAGAAGGATATTGTAGGAATATGTGGAGGCAAGCTCAACATGTGATCTTGGAAATTATGAGGTCAAGTTGTTTTCATCTTGGGATTAAGAGGTAGTAAGTGCGAGAAGATCACCTGAAGGTCAAGTTTGTGCAACAACTAAGGATCACTTTCATGAGGAAGCTATGATTAGATTTAAGTTCAGTAAGGCTCAATATAATGCCTTCATTGTTTATGACGAGATGAAAGAGATGGTCTAGACCCTATCACAAGAGTGAAGGATGAAAATGGATCCACTATACCTAGGAAGGAAGAAAGATCGATATAATGAAAAGAGAAGAAAAGATGGATCCATGTAGCTATAAAGAACAAGTAGTTGATACTCTTATGAAGACAAGCTATGCAGCTTGTGGTGTTGACTTCCCAAATTGAAAGGAAGTCTACAATATCCTCTGTATTTGAGAGGGAGTAAAGGAGTCTCCTTGAATAGGAGCAAGGATCTAATCCTTAGTCAAGAGGGAATGGGGATATCCTCTCTGGTTGAGATGGAGTGATGATGGACATCACATGTGCATTATCTTCTTCATGTGTCATGAATTTAACCAGGACTAACAATTGTAAGTCTAAGTGAAGGCCTTAAAAGAGAATAGTGGATGATCGGATAAGCATTTGTGGTTTCCTTGAGGATAGAGCATCCAAGAAAGGAAAGGTACTGACACTCTTTGAGGATATGATAGGTATCCAAGATAAGAGTGGTCAAAGAGGACCGATATTCTTTGAGGATTGGGAATCAAAGATAAGAATAGTCCTAAAGGGACATACCTAGTGAACATCTAGATGGGGTATGTGCCCTGTAGTGGTAGTGCAATATCTTACATAAAGCCTCCCAAAATAATGCTCTTGAATGAAGTTGAGCTTGTCTAATTAGGCCTCAAAGATAGTGTTGGTTGCAATGTTAACGCTTGCAGTTGCCTTATCAATCTGACTCTTCTTATGATAACTCTTCAGTCTGAGAATGATGTTGTACTAGTTGTAGCATTATGAATACCTCCCTAGTTAATAGGGAATGTTACAAATGTAACTAGTTGTAATCTTCATAATTGTTATTGTACTCTTTTCAATATGTATCTTATGTAACAAACAAAAGAAGAAAAACAAAATATTATTTTTAAAGCATGGGTTTCATGGTCAGTATTGATGTTCTTCTAGGTAAAAGCATGTTCTTTGTGCTTCTAGGGTTTGTTAGGTCATATGATATATTGTCATGAGTTAATGAAAGTCAACATCATGATTATAAGACTGTTTCTTGCCATGATGTATCTTGTAAAATAATTTATTTTGAGTCTAGAAGGTCCTCGAAACCTCAAAAGTACAAGTCGGCCCTGACAGCTATAAGTCGGCCTAAAGAAGGGAATTTGACCCCTTGAAAATGATATAAATAGAAGCAGTTTTGACCTCATTTGGCACTTTCTCAATCACAAGTTTGATCTCTCAAGAAAAGGTTCGATTTGCAACTGGGAAATAAGAAGAAAATAAGAGTGAAGATCTAGAAGGAAAGAAGAATATGGAAGAAGATCTATTTTTGAGCTCTATCTTTCTCACACGTGCAAAATCTATGGTTTTTGTAGCTCCAAGAAAGATCGAAATTGCAGGAGAGCGAGTTGTAGTATCAAGTTTTTAGGAGAACAATTATTCTTTTTTTGACCCCGTTGACCTTGGAAGGATCTGTCTTGCTCAAAGGAGGATCTCTTGAAGAACTATCCTAGGGTTTTTGCAACAACTACATGGCCAAAGTTGTAGGGTTGAAGCTGGGAGACGAAGCATAGTTGGAAGCTAGTTGATGGAGGGTTGATCCTTATTGACATTAAAGGGATGACTTGGTACTTGGAGGAAGACTTGATCTACGGTTTAGGTCTTTTTTGTCTCATTCGAAGAAAATTTTATAAGAAGAGAAGATATTTTTTGGGTTTTCCCCTTGGAGGGGATTTTCTTTGGTTTGGAGCCTAATTTTTGTGTCCACTATTTGTTTTGTTTTGATATTGATATTCATTTGATGAAAATATTAATAAAGAAACACAAGAAAGTAATTAAATTTCACAAGAAAGCATTAAGGAATAAGGAAAATCTGAATTGATAGCTACCACATTGCATTTTTCAACACTAGTTACATTGGCAACTTACTTAACGACCCAATCCTAGTGCCAGTAACTTCACATATAATGAAGTACCCTCCAAGGAGGCTCGAGTGAGTCTAGCCAACATATGTCCTAGGTACAACAAGGAATTTCCCCTCGTCATCACCTTGTGTAATATCCCTAAGATTATTGTCACTAAGGTAACCACCTACAACAATATGGCATGTAGGGATAGTCGATAGTCAAATATACACGCAAGGGGGGTAACAAAGCTCGAAATCCCTTGAGGGGTCCCTCAAAATGAGGTATTCCTCTCAAGTGAACCCCAAGTTCCTTTCGACACCATTTGTAATGCATGCATATCAAATCCACCATAACCAATGAAGTAGGGTAGATTACTTTCTCGGGTTCGATGTGACCTCATGCTAGACTCCTATGTGAGAGGAGCTTCCTAGAGACAAGATTTGGTAAATGGATTTCACTCCCTATCAACACCTATTCCAAATCCCTACAACTAATCTAATGTCGGTGTAACTACGACAAAAATATAAAATGTCTAATTAATTTTATTAAGTGTTGATTCTTAAGATGTTGTTTACTCAATAGGTAAATGGAAATGAAACCAATGGTATTACAACTTCACTCAAATATTAATGCAACGAATATGAAGATGTAATATTTTTCAATTCGATGAACTTCCAATTACAAAAAGGAGAATATTTTTCAATTCCCAAGATGCAAAAAATCCCACTTTAACAATTTCCTTTAAACTAAAAAACAGTTCCAACAAACACTTCTTTGAAAACATAAAAATATACCCTCTAAGATGCAATAATCTATATTTTTGTGTTTTTGCAAATAGAATGAACCACACAATTATACAATGAGTTCAGTCTAATAAACAAACTAATTCAATCAAAGCTTTTGCGTTTTGTGAAAAACAATATTTTATACAAGGAAATGAAAGCTATTTACAAAAAATATAAATAAAAGAACTCTGAAATGATCACTGAAATAAAGAAAGAAAGACTCCAAAGACCTGAATACTCAAAGTAAGGGACTATCGTTCTTTCAATAAATCAATAAAACAATCAAATCAAAGTATTTCAAAATGAAAAAAAATCACAATAAGATAGCCAAAAAAAACAAAAAATGAAAACTTTGACCTACAATAGATCAAGAACAAACTCAAAACCACAGTAATCAACAAATCAAAGATCACACAAGGGAAACCCTGGGATTTTTTTCTTTCTTTCTAAGACCGACACATGTATTCAGTATATATCAATGCGATGAACAAGGATGGTCATAGCTAATAGAACAACATAGTGCAATGTCGACTCACTATCTCTCACAACAAAGTGTAACAAACATAAAAGTCAATAATATATATTAAATATATATATATATATATATATATTTTATATATAAGTATAATATATAATATTATCCCAAAATATCTAAAAGATTTGGGGTTTTAGAGTCAAATAGGTTTCGCTAGAGACTCAAGAAATCTTTGACTTAAGAAAATAAGGAATAACACCGGAGAACAACTTGTTCCCCAGTGGAGTCAACAAGTTTGTTGACAAACTAGTCACTCTTGCATGCAAGAATGACCTCCCTAAGTTCGAAAAACCAAACACTAGAACGAAACACACAAAAAAATATACAAACTTTCCATAAAATACTATTGAAAATGTAAACATGGACATCCTACCTCCCATTCTACCTTTGATCCTCAAAGCCAAAACTTGCAATATCACCAACAAACAACTAATCAAATCATTTAATATATAAAATATTCAACAGATTCTAGATAGATGACCAAAGAGTTCCATTACAATATTTGCACAATAAAACAACATATGTGGGAAAGAAATATTCTTTGTATTAATAAGGAAAAAGAGAGAGTCAAAACCAATGCCTTGATGTTGATAGCTTCCTCCCAATAGTCCTCAATTTCAACCTTGCATTCAAAAGCCTTCAATGGATACTTTAGTAGAGTGAAATTATACTTCAAAAATTTAAAAGCCAACCCCTTTTCCATTGAGAGTATTGTATTTATAGGCCAAGGATGGAAGTTTGAGATCCACTCGATAAGGAATTAGATCCATAATGGAAGGGATGAGATCCACTATGGTAGGGATGAGAACCACTTGAGAAAGGATTCGAGTCCATACCCTCACCAATCAGAAATATACTCCACGAGGCTTCTAGAATGGAAGCTTTGTAACCTTTATTTTTATTTTTTATCCACGTAAAAACACCGACACACTTTTTGATAAGGCAAGTTATGATGACACTTCATTATGTTAGATATGCAAGGTGTGATGTTGCAGGTTATAATGTTGGCACCTATGGCAATCTCCAAAAATAGGGTTTTTAAGGTGTGTAATCCAGGTTTCTTATCTTTTATGGAGAGGTATTTCTTTAATATTTTTCGGGGATTGATGATAATAGTTCTTCGGATGGCAAAAGATTTGGATTTGACATCATTTGCTTGGATGCGATATAAAAATGTGTCACAATGTGTGACATATACTCACAAAAGTGCCTAGCAATAAAACTTGTCTAAAATTCAAGAAACCAAAGCATTATTAGGTTATCTTATTAATTATGGGAAACTTGAGGTTCAAAATGGGTTTTGTAAGAAAAATAATAAATTAAAAATTAAAATAAGAAAAAGAGACTTACAAATTTTAAAGGAAAAAATAAAACTATCATTTTTCTCATATTTCAATCACTGTGTTAATATAATTAAATGCAAGTGTAGGCATTCATTGGTTGAGAAAATAAATCCTAGATCAATTGAATATATACATTGCATAGTTTTAGTAAAACCACCATAAAATAAATGAAAAGTAAATGAAAATTCCAAGACATGTCAATCCAAAATCATGTTAATTTTATCAAAATAATTTGGTGAATTTATGGTATGACTAAGATCAACCATTTGAAAAACCCAAAGTCAAACAATTAATGATGATATTGTCAATTATATTGTCACTAATATCAACTATTTGAAAATTCTTTTAAAGAGTGACCATTGATAAGAGTGGAATTCATTAAAGAGAGGGTTAAACAAGTCATTAGTAACATTCTAACATAATATCTACAAAACTAGACTAAGACTTCAACTGAACAAAAATGAAAACTTGATGTCAACCTTCATCATTCAAGTGACATGTTACATACATTGTCTTCATAGTTGTTATAGTTAAGATGAAATATCTCTACAAAATAGGCAAGTTTTCTCCATCATCTACACATTACAAGCCTTCTTTGATAGTGGCGCTTAGATGCCAAATTGCTTTAAAATATTTCTAGCCATAATGAAACTCAACTCCAATAAATTTGGATTCTTCTTGTCATTCTAGTGCCAAATAATGTCTTCCTTTTATGGTCCATGAAGAACTAAAATTTCCATGACTTTTATTGTAATATGACAAATTTCCTTCCTAATACTAGTGCATGTACTTTCAGAAACTGAAGTTGATTCATAATTTCAATACGTTGTTTCGCCTTGTTTAAATGAACCCATCTCACCACTGTCTAGCCTATCAAAACCATCTACTTGCCCCTTTAATCTATTTGGGATATTTCATTATGTTGTTAAGCCTCTCATCTTGGATCTAAATCATAATATGGGTTTCTTTTGGATTATTATTAATAACATCTATATTACAAGTAAATCCACTATATGCCTATCATGCACCATACTTTCACTATTGGCACTCTTTGCATCAGGCGAAGCCAACTAACACTTCCAATATTCACCCATTCCTTAATTATTCTAAGAAATTTGTGGGGAAGTGACCATGTCTATAAAGAAGTAGGAACAAATTTAAAGGACTAGTATCCTACAAATGGGGACCAAACAATCAAAGCATTCCCAATACACATATTGATTTGCAATATTTTGTAGACAGTACACATGGTGATGATGATGAACCTCACTACCAACGATGTGTGGGTCTACATCATCGATTTCATTCTTGACAAGTGAAGTTAAGTTACAGAAAATAAAAGATGACTTTGCTAAATTAATAATAGATTTTTTTTCAACAAGATTGTACTTATTCTTGGTTACATGTGATGTAGTCCTTTCTAAACTTTTGCAACACTCTATTTGTTATGAGAATTTATTGTTCACAAATTTTGACCTCCACACTGGCTTTTCAAAGTTGGGTGTAGGGGAGAAGAGAGCACTTGTTTTGGGCGGTCTAAGTACATTTCCACAAGTGGCATGAGGGTTTGAGTATTGGGATCATTGAGATTTCGATACATCGAGTTTCACTTGGGTACCAATTAAGGTGAATGGACACAACTACCATCTGTGTATAAATGAATAATAAACAAATGGAATTCTTAAATGAATCTTCTATCAATTATTCATTTATCATTCGAAAGAAACATCTTCAAGGGTATTCATTTACCATTTAATCACAAAATAATTCAATATTCTCTTTCCCTCACTTCAAGGGTGTGCTAGTTATATATAATAATAATAATAATAATAATAATTTAACTTTAAGGTCACAATCATGTCAAACACTAAATTGGTGTATGAGACCCCATTGTTTGTGGGATAGGGGACACACCTTATGAAACCACATTGTTTGTGAGATAGGGGACCCACCTTGGCACACTAATTTCACTTCTAAAGTCTATGGAGGTGTACATACTCTACCCTCTTACAAAGAAATACATGTCCATAATAATTAGGTGTACCATTTTGGATTAGTTTCATATAATCAAATGACTACAAAATGTTCCTACATTAAATTATGTTTTTTAATACAAAAATAAATTTAATGGCTTAAAAACCTAAACCACTTAAATAACACAAAATCAACCACTTAAAATACAATTTCCCTTATTTCTAATTATAATTTTTTAAGGGAAAAAAAAAAAAAAAAAATCTCTAAACCAAAACAAAAAAAAATAATTTGCCATGTACTTATTCCTCAAGACTTTATACTATGCATTGGCAACCTATTAGGCCCACCCATTTCCAATTATTGCTATTTTGGGTTTTATCCCAAGTCACTTGAGGTGGTTGGGGTTGGAAAGGTTCCTAAAAAGGAAATAATTTATAGCCCAAGGAAAGGATGAGTAGGACGCATGTAAAAAGCAAAACGAAAATAGAAATAATGATGAATATTATTAATTTAAAATTAATAAATAAGTCGATGTGGAAAGGTATTCAGATCTGAATGTTTTGTATGAAATCATACGTAAGTGGATCCGATCCACTGCATACCAACGGCCCAGATTTCCCGAAATCAGATTTTGAGGCTATCTGGACGGTTCTTATTTTTTAGCTCACGATAGGAGATTAGGTGATGACACGTTGTGAAATTGAAAGTATAATCTCTCTATATGTCAGGATCTTGTCATGTCATTGTCTTTGTTTGCCAACCATGTATTTTATTGTAGTTGTTATTAAAAATAAATTAAGTTTTTAATGTATAATAGCCATGTATTTTATTGTGGTTGTCATAAAAAATAAATTAAGTTTTTAATGTATAATAAGCCATGTATTTTATTGTGGTTGTCATAAAAATATTTTTTAATTTTTTAAGTTTTTAATGTATAATAAATAATTAGAAGTCTACAAGTCCATAAGTAGCCTGGAGGAATCTGTGTAAATATTGGGTTTCATTTGGTATCCAATGTGATTTCTTCCCTCGGGATTCACATGGTTATGAATGTTGGAATGGTGGAGTACAAGTATGTCATCATTATTTAATAAGAGAAGTATTCAAATAATTAATTATAATAAGATAATAATTTTTTTTTGTGATATTGACTTTTCTAGTGTGATGTCAAAATTATAGTGAGTGAGCTCAGAGGGTTTCTCTCCACACTTTTTAAGCATAAGAATAAAATATTAAATCAAACTAAATAATTCGTTTCTTTAGGTCTGATAGACCAAAAAATTGGTTTCAATAGACCTTAACCATCTTATCAATCAATAAATTTTAACTCTAAATAAATTATTGAAAAAACATTAAAAATCTTATTAAAAATCGTAATTTTCTTTTAAATAATAAATATGATTAATATGTAATAATCATATTTTTGGTTATAATAAAGACAATTAAATATATCTATAAAAAATACATAATAAAATAATAATAAACGATATAATTATTTGTAATATAAATTTCAACCATCAATTTTTATCATTTATTAAACAAATTCATAAATATTAAATAACAAAATGAAAATATTTATTATTGTATTTAAAGAATTATTAATAGTTTAAATTAAACAATTTTTAAACACCATTCCAAAAATAAATAGACTTAGTATATATTATATTAATTAATTATTAATATATATAATAGGACTAGTAAATATATTATATTAATAATTATTGTCCACATGGGGTAGCTCAAGCGGCAAATGGCCGTGGAAATGAAGTCTTATGGAACTTGGAATTCTTGGTTTCTAGTCTTTTAGGGCTAGCCCTTTCCCGTTGAGGAGGTTACTTTAATGGACATGTAAATTCAACATAAGTCCCGCCCCAGCCTAAAAAAAAATTATATTAATAATTATTAGAATAGATTTTCATTAAAACCTACATCCTTGGAACCACTTGCTTTCAAAAAAAAAGTGCAACGGTACAATGGAATGGCATATCAAATAAAGGATTTAAATAAAGTTTAGAAAAAATAAAAAGGTAACACATTTGTTATTAATCCCTGCCATAAGGCAATAAGGACTATAGGAATTGATTTGCGCATGAATATTTAGCCACTGTTATAATTCAAATGACCCAATCTAAAGTTTCGGTGTTAGTTAGTTCGTTTGTTTTTTTTTTAACCTTATTAAATACTCACAACGTTTTTGCTAATCCAATTGAAAGATTTGAGGTTTTATTTGGCCTCTTCCCCAAGTTTAGGGTTAAAATGTATATTTTGAAAGATTTTTTTTGCTTATTTATGTAATAAAATATTATGTATAATGATTTGAAATTATATATATTTTTTCATGTGATGGGAAAATTGAAAAGATAAAATAGAATGCAAAGTTGTTATTAACATAATTAATTATATTTTTAATGGAGGTGGATAAATGAGTGGCAATATGATTGTTGAAAATAGCAACAAGAAATGCTAAATATAGAAGCGCTAAATTTAGTAGTGTTATACATAGCATTTCGGGGTACCTTCCTATTTTAGTTAGTCCCTGAACTAAAATAGAGAAGTAAAAAATCAAATTTGATCTTAGCAACTTTTTGTAAAATAATTAATTAATTCACCATGAGTTAATTAGTTTTAGAAAATCAAACATGAAGTCTATGCGGGGACATGCAACAATTTCTCCATTGATTGATGAATTTATCCATCAACTAAAGAGATAAGGATGAGTTGTAATTAGTTGGCTCGGTTAAGTGAGTCAAGCCCAGTTAGATTAATTCAAACAATTTG
>APFE030832986.1:0-12141 GCA_000404065.3 Pinus taeda
TTTGGATGCAAATTGAGATGCAACATTGGATGTAAAATGAGGTGCAACAAATCATTCAAAACTTGGTGCAAAAGCAAATGCGAAAGTAGATGAAAAAATGGCTCAAAATTGAACGTAACAATAGACACAAAATTAGATGCAAAGGTGGATGCAACATATCGTTCAACATAGGATGCAAATTTAGATGCTCAAAATGATGTAAAATTGGATGCAAGAAATGGTGTTAAAAATGATGCTAAATTGGATGAAACAAATGATGCAAAATTAGGTGCAAAATAGGATGCAAAAAAGGGAGATAAATAAAACGCAAAAGTGGATTCAAAAAATGGTGCAAAAATTGCATGCAAAATTTGACAATAAATCAAATTCAACATATGGTGCAAAATTGGATGGAAAAAATGGTGTAAAAAAGGGAGAAAAACTGGCACAAAAATAGATGTAAAAATAAGTACAAAATTAGAAGCAAAAGATGACATAAGACTAGATGCAAAAATTGGCACAAATTGGATATTAAAAAAGGCACTAAATCAGATGCCAAAGATGGTGTAAAAAGTGATGCAAATTATGACACAAAACTAGAAGCAAAGAATGCCACAAAACAGGAAGCAAAAAATGATGCAAAAATAGATGCAAAAAAGGCACAAAACTAGAAGCAAAACTTGTTGTAAAATCAAATGAAAATCTTGGTGCAAAATATGATGCAAAAAATGATGGAAAATTTGGCACAAAAAAAGATGCAAAATTTGGTGCAAAAAAGGACGCTTTAAAAATTGTACAATAGAGCCAGATTTAGCACCAGGCTGCTCATCCCAATTGAGAAAAAAATGCACTAAAATCTGGCGCTAAATCTGGTGCAAATTGCTTGTTTTGTTGTAGTGTCAAGAAGATCAAGAGGATAGGGGTATCTGAGATCAAGAAGCAGGAAGCAAGAAAGACAAGGAAGAAAATATGTGTTGGTTTGTTAGACAATTTTCGGTGGCTATGTCTGGTTAAGACTAGATAACTGAGATTATTGATACTAAAATAAAGAAATGTTCATGTAATTAAGAACAACTCGGGGGGAGATTCATTGATATAGTAATCTCAAGGCTGGGAGGCGAAATAGTGAGCAGGTCTAGTGGTAGACCAAATCTAGAAAACAACGTACCGAGATAAGTGAAAATTCTTGTATTAGTAAGGATAGAACATATACCTCTATACAAGTTTATGTTTGAAGCTTGCTACTAGACTAGTTAACTTATGGAAATTTGTAAGTATATCATTTTGTATATCTATAAGAAGTAGATTTACTTCGTCATCATTCAATAAGTAGTATAATTAAAAATTACAATGGAAAATTGAAAGAAAAAAAAAAACTGACAGAGCTGACTTTTATACTCATGAATATCATAGTTAAGATTCCATGGAAAGAAAATTGAAAATTGATAGCGCTTTTCGTTTATAACTCAATAAAGTAGCATAGTTAAAATTATAATGGAAAGCTGAAAGTTAACAAATCTTACCAATGTATTCAGTATAATAGAAAACTAAAAATTTAGCTCACTTTTATACTCATGAATATCATAGTTCAGATTCCATGGAAAGAAAACTGAAAACTGATAGTGCTTTTCGTTTATAGCTCAGTAAAGTAGCATAGTTAAAATTACAATGGAAAGCTGAAAGCTAACAAATCTTACCAATGTATTCAGTATAATAGAAAACTGAAAACTGACAAATACATAACATTTATACCCTATGAATAGTACTGAGGAAAAACCCTAAAACCCGACAATATCAAGATACTCAAGAGCAGAAATCTAGTCAGGAGTTCCACTTCATATAGGTTTAATCATAAAAATCTTGTACGCCAGATCAACACTGTAAGAAAGCAAAACCCTGAACTAGGGTAAGCACATAGTCGAACACTGACAATCATTTATTATTGTAATATATACAAGAGCAAGAAATAAAATATTGTCTTGGAATCATCTAGATTTCTAAAAGATTTAAAAAATTCATAGGGCTGAGATAAATAAATCACCGATTTTCTCTTTAAAATCTTACATAGTCTAGACCGTGCCCTCGCGGGACAAACTTAGTTTAAACACCAACTCGTTTGATGAAACGCAGGCAAATGAGATAAATATAGTCTTATCAAGAGACACAAAATTTACAAAGTTGTTATTCCTTCCAGTAAAAATAGCTAAGTAACTTAGGAAAAAATTCTTTACAACATCCATAACCGTCCATACAAAAAGTATGCAAAATCAAACATCGCAGTGGTGTGAGGCCGCCCAAAATCCATGAAACAATGGAGTTAGGCCAATTCCTCAGACCCTATATTTTTGTACTTATACAAAAATTCATACCGCCCTTAAGACTTAACATAATACAGACAGTAAAGACAAATAAGTTAACAATTTGTAAACAAAGTCCACCTTTGGGCTCTCATACCCGAGAAACTCTGAACAGAGCATAGTAGAAATATTTAAGTTCCCGGTGGTGAGAGAGTTCCGCCTTTTCCATGCGCAAAGGACTGAATGAGGTTTTCCCCCAGTCCATCACCTAAACCTTCAGTACCTGCGAAACCATCCATCCAAGCTAGATGGGTAACCAAAATTAAAACCTATATAATACCACTATAATAAATTTAAAGAATGACGGAAGGGAAGTATTAGACCGAACTTACCCAATGACAGTCACTGGTAGAAGCCCTCTCCATGAAATGCCAGAATCAGATTCCAATTAAGATGACAGAGAAACCACAAGCAAATAGGAGTCATACATGCTACTGGAGAACGAATATGGAGAACGAACAGACCTCAAGACACAAACAAAACCACCGGAAGAACCTGTCCAGGGCAAGGAACCTTTGGCAGAGCAGGTGGTATTCCTTCCCTGGAAGAGCACAATAACAAAAGATTGTCGATACACCCCAGACATAGAACCCCAAGGTTCACCACTGTCGTCCGATTTGAGCCACATTCGTAGACTGTCAATAAGGAGTCGATCTCGATGATGACAAAGGAGTTGTACCGCAACAAAGCCTCCAAACTGCCACCTAAGCCGATAACACCTGAAAAAATTAAATACGCAGCAGAGGGTCGAGTGGTACAGCTGGAGAACTTAAATACACATGCAGAAAACGAGAATTATTGAAGACCGACTTTAATTGTAAACTCAGGCTTAGTCCTATTTTAATTAATACAAATCATAACATAAATCTCGAGGTTGGAAGTGGGCCTGTTGGCTTGTGTGACAAAACTATCCAAGGTTAAAGTACCCTCAAAATTGTTGGTGGCTCGTGTGACAAAACTATCCAAGGTTAAATTACCCTCAAAATTATTGCTGCGAGATATTACATATCGGCTCGTGTGACAAAACCATCCAAGGTTAAATTACCCTCAAAATTATTGTACCTGTAATATCGTTGATCCAAATAATCATGTAATAATAATAAAGAATTGTCAACTGTCTAAAGTTATGTTGATGCCAAAGTTATAGATTCTCCATGGTAAATAATCTTAGCTTAATTGAATTTTTTTTTATTATGATTGTTTTAAGATGTGGATGTGTGACATATTTATCTTAAAAAATAATATCTAAAAATAAATTAAAATATTTTTATATACATAATTTTTTTAATATTTATTTTTATAATTTTATTGACATATTGCTTTTTGTAATTGTTTACCAATATATAAATTTATAAGATTAGTTGGCTTGGTTATATAATAAATATAATTTGCATATGTTTTTCTAACATATTTAGTTGGTTTATATTTTATTAACATTACAATCATGTAACTTTTTTATAATATATAAAATTCATATAATTTAAGTGGAAATATAAATAAAATGAATAATATATATTTTTTTACCAGTTTAATTTTATATTTATTAAATATTATAATTTTGTTAATTAACTTATTTATAAATATATAAATTTTAATAATTTAACTGTCTATTACAAATTTAATAAATAAATCATATATACAAAATAAATTTTTTTTGAATATATTTAAAAATATTAATAATAAAAAAAAATATTTTAACATAACATAAAGGAAGTATATTGAAATTTTTTTTTAATATATTTAAAATATTAATAATAAAAAACATTTAACATAAGGGAGAGTAAATATTTGATAATTAAAATAAATTATATATAGAAAAAATATTTTATATTTTTTTAAATAAATGAGAAATTTATATTTAAAAATATTAAAAAATTATAATTTTAATATAATAAGGAAGAAAGTATCTATTAATTAAAATTAGCTATATAACAGAAAAAGTAAGTAAAGAGGGAACTGAAAATAGAAAATTTTGTGGAGAAAATATTTTAGTGATACATTATTTAAAATAGAAAAAAATGTAACCTGAAATTAACTCATAAAATATATTTTTAGAGAAATAAGACAATTAAGGATATCCATCTTAACTTTCAAAATATAAAACACTTATTAAAAATTTACAAATTGAAAGAAATATTTCATTCTTATACTTATCTCCTCAACCTAAAATTAAGATTAATCCATTTGTAACATAAATAAAATTGATATAAAATAAAAATTAAAATATTTCTTTAAATAAATTTAATTTTTATAAATTAAATAAATAAAATAAACCTAACATTTTTATATATTATATTTTATATTATTATTTTAATAATTTTTAAATTTAAGAATTGTTATAGATCCTAGTCCCCTAATATTCCATGTGGTGAGCTTCATTAAGAAAGATTTGTAAAAGAGTAACCGGTAAGATCTTTCATCTTACCTGAGTTGATCATGAGCTTCCCACACTTTATCATCAGCTCTTTTTGTCTTTTTCTTCGTCTTTTCCTGCATGTATTCTTGGGATCGTGTCTCGGTGTTGCCTCCATAGCTTTAACCCCTCTGTTTTCTTGGCTATCATGGTTCCTTTTGATTCCAGAGCCCTTTGTTTTTGATCTCCAAAGGAAGAGCTGTTGAACTCTGTCATAATATTCTTGTGGTAGGGAATCAATCCCTTTGGTGGTTCCCTACTCCAGGAACTTTTCTAGATCGAGGTTCTCCCTTTCAAGAATTTCCTGTAGCTCATGGTCTTCCATTCCAACCTCGCTTGGGGTCATCTCATGGTCCTTGTCAAGTTCCATAGTACTAGGCAGATCCTCCTTTTGTTTACTGTTTTCAAGTGTATCCACCATACTGTCATCTTTTCCCTTTTTTGCAGGACTATCCTCCATTACATGGTTCGTACCATTGTTCCCATCTTCTTCTTCTAATATTTTGAAGTTGTTATAACTTGGTCGCTGCTCCTCACTGATTTTCTTTTGGTTCTTTTTCCCTCCTTTCCCTCTGCCTCCCACCTTAGTAAAGCCCTTAGTATCTTTGCCTGTGTTGGTTTTAATATCGTTTTCCATTTTGTTTAATGGCCAGTCCCTGAAGAGGTGTCCGTGTTCATGACATTTGCAGCATCTGAATGGGACATGTTCATAGTCCACCGCTTGCACCCATTCTTCATCATAAACTTCTAGAATGATTTTGTCCAAAAGTGCTCCAGGTAGGTCCATTTCTACGCTTATTCGGGCAAAGGAGGCGTATTTCCCTCACAAAGTCGCATATGATATTTTTAAAAAATGACCTAGCTTATTGCCTATGGCTTTTAATGATTCTGGCAACCAACAATCTAAAGGTAGGGAATAGAGTCTAATCCATACCAACACTAATGTGAATGTCTCTCGCTCCAGAACAAAATTCATCACCCATGGTCACATATAGAGGCTTGCAGCCGCGTAAAAATATGGTCCTCTTTCGAATACTTTGTCTTTGCCCTCTAAGTTTGTGAACACGACTGTGAAGAAACCCTTGGACCCAAGGTGAAGATTTATTTCTCCCTTAGGTTTCCTGTGGTTCTTTATCTAGGCATACAAAGCCTTCTTCGTTGGCCATATTCCCATAAATTTGCATATTACTGCATAAGCCTCCATGTGATCTCTGTGCA
This sequence comes from Pinus taeda, assembly GCA_000404065.3. Lineage (NCBI taxonomy): Eukaryota > Viridiplantae > Streptophyta > Pinopsida > Pinales > Pinaceae > Pinus > Pinus taeda. The sequence goes on from APFE030832986.1 coordinate 5,968, forward strand.
GCTGAAGCGCCAGGTCACTTAAAATAACACGGGGTGTGATGGTTGACCTAGGCTTGCAGATTCCTATCATTTTCTTGTGCTCCGCTCTCTAACTGTCTCCTCCCGTTCTCTTTTCTTTCCTGCCTTCCTCGTGATTATCTTCCTGTTCTTGATCCTGAAATCTGATGTTTCCATGTTTCTTAGTGTTGACGCTCCCCGTCCCTGTCTCCATTGGCTTCTTGAATTGGTTCGAAACTACATGACTATAGGAGGGAGTGGAACTCCCCCCTCTCGTCCCTCCATGGTGACCAGCTCTGAAACCTTGTTGTAAATCCTAGTTCAGCGTGCTCCGTCTCCCTGTATAATGGGGATTTTCCAAACATGCTCCTCTTTTCATTTTAAGGGAAGATTTCAAGTGTGAGAAGTCATAATAAACTACTATTATTATTTAATTTTTAATTTGATAAAATATATTTTTATGTAAATATTTAATATTAAATTTTAAGACATACATATTTACATTTATAAAATAAAAAATAAATATTATTTTATTATTAAAACTTGTTATCGACCAGTTATAAGCATTTTTATATATTATTTATTATTAATTAATTAAGTTGTTAAAATTATACACATTAAGATAACAAATCAATATATTATAACATTTTTTATATATTATTTATTAATTATTATATTAAACAGTTTAACTTATACACATTAAAATAACAAAATCAATAAGCTATAAAAAAAAATTTATATGTTAAGATTTTATTTGGAATAATATGTTAAATTTACAAGACGCACATTCCTTATTAATTCCCTACACTTATAAATATATCTTATTATATTTTTGGTAGAAGATCATGATAAAAAAATATTATTACGTAAAACATTGAGATAAACTTTGATATGATGTGAAAAAGCCAAAATATCCCGTCAAAGATATTAACTTGAAATTCAAATGGAAAAGGCGATTAATTCATTAATTCTTTGGAAACGAGTAAGTAAAAAATCTATCAAGGCAGAAAATAGTACACGTAAGCGGATGCAGTGTATTTGAAGCGAATAACCAAAAAAAACCATTACCACACGTTGTTATGAAGGGATGAGAGATACAATGAATCGGGACTTTTCCGTGACGAAGAGTCACTGAGATTATGAAGAGATGAGAGATACAATGAATCTGGACTTCTTTCCGGCTGCATACATTGTTTGATCACTGGCCATATTGTATGGTCCTGATTTACAAAAATCTTATAATGGGAAAGTCATATAAATTAAATAATGGTAAAGAATTAACATATATCATAATAAACATCAATGGTTTATTATAAATTTAATTTTATTAAAATTAATAAAATATAAAATATAAAATTATTTATTATAATTCTAATTAGAGGAATTAATATATAATTAAATATACTTATATTTAAAAAAATATTGATATTTTTAATTATGTATATTCATTTTTATCTTGTTATAGAGATTCTCAATAAATTTCGTGTTGTCAAGGTTACTGGTTTCTATGTGCAAAATTTTTTTCATGCTAAGGGCTAGTGTGGTGAAATTTTAGAAAACTAGCAAACAAAAAAAGAATACCAATTATTATTTTATACAGCTTGAGTAGGCGTGTTTCCTCTTAACATGTCACAGGTTCAAAAACTAGAGGGAGGTAGCGTATATATGCCTTAGTAGACTTAGGAGCTATGTAGAGTATATATGCCTTAGTAGATTTAGGAGTCAAATAGTTGTATCCTTTGTCCCACAAACAAGGGAGTCTCATACATCATCTCCCTTGTCCCACAAAGAAGAGGTCTCATACATCATGTCCCTTGTCCCACAAATAAGGGGTCTCATACATCATAAAAATCATAACTCATTTCATATACACTTTTCATATGATTTTTTTAATCAATCAATTTAAATAACAAACAAGGGGGTCTCATACACCATAAAAATCTTAACTCATTTCATATACACTTATTCATATGTTTTTTTTTAATCAATCAATTTAATTAAGAAAACTAAAACAACATAACTAATTTAGGAAAATATCAATCTTTGATGTGTGAATAATACCCAAAAAAAATAAAAATAAAATTTGTAATGTAAATGTTAAATCCATATCATTCATTTAAAAATTGTTAATAACTAAAGTAAAATTCTAAAAACCGTATTCCAAAATAAAGACACCTATGACAATACTTAAAACAATTTAAACTTTCTATTTCAATCAATTTATGAATCATGTTATAAGATATTTACTTGTACAACCACATTAAAAATATTAATGTGGTTGATATAGCCCAAGGTTTTATAGATATAACGAAAACAATCATTGCAACAAAAAAAAATTACACGCATTTACCTGATTAACATGTAAAAAAAGTTATGGGTCAACTTTAACTTGGGAAAAAAAGGAATTACACATCTTATTGTAAAATTGACTATTTTGCTAAATACAATTTTCTTATATATAATGAATGCTATAGATAATAATAAGGAACTTATTAAAATTGGAATAATCTCAAATCTCTAAGAAATTGGTGAGTAAAAAGCCACTTGGTATAAATTTAATTTTTAAATTTATTAAAAATAATAAATCATTTTTATCAATAAAATTATTATATATGAATAAATATTATTTATTTATAAATAAATATTATAAAAAATAATGAAAACCATTTTAATTTTAAAGTCTTTATTGTATATCAACAAAAATACAATACTTACAATACTTAAATTGTTGATAGTGATTAATACAATTGAAGTTACTAAAAAAGAATCAATTTGATATAGGAGAAGCCGTAAAAAGATGTCTTGAAATCCTTTGGCAACATATTATGCAAAAGACATTATATATGGATGCGTTACTAAGAGTGGTAGTCGCAAGCGAAATAATATAATAATAGAACTAGCAATTGTCCCAAAAGGTACAAGGAGAGGCCGATAGGATTATTAAATTAGAATTGTTGAATTTCTCTAGAAAAAATTAGTTCAAATTTGAGCATCTAGAATAAGCAAAAGAACATTCCGTTAGATTAAGAGATCATCAAACCATAGCAAAAGCACCATTAATCGATAAACATAATACAAGATCGACGTTAATACTCGCCGGAAAGGTCCAACACTGTAAAACCTTTCAAAACCAACTATTGAAATGGGTGGAAGTTCAGTCATTAATTTATCTTAAGACCATGGGGATATTTGAATAATAAATCAGGGAATTTGCAGATATTGTTTAACAAGTTTCGGAATCCAATTTAATACAAAATTTAAATAGCAAACTCGAACTAGTTTTGTAATTGGAAGCCAGGCTTTTCGGAAGATATAGTAAAAATTCATTACAATTGCTGATAGTAACTTAATAGCAATATTTTCATTTAAGCAAATAACGAGAATATCTTGTGCGGACTAAAAAGCAGGAAGGAATTCTGGTTACACATATATTATCTTAGAAATCTCAAGTTGTTTAAGTGTTCATGTATGAGTTTACCATGCCCTGTTCTTAATAAGTTGAATCAGATATCCACGCTTTCCGAGTAAATGCGAGATATATGAAACTACATTTAGGCTTTTCAGATGTATTAAATACTATGGAAACATATTAATTAATCTAACAGTTTCCACTGTGTGATGGTATATGAACGACAAGGTAATTCCATCATAGAATATAAGACATAGGATCTTCCAAACAAATTTAAAAAGGTCGGTAATACCATTTGTGAACCAATTGATAACTTGTGTTTTTTACAATTACCTTAACGAGTGGTCTGTCAATGGTCACAATTACAAAATATTCAAGTCAGTATCATTCCCTTTGTTAAGATCACTTTTTTTCTCAGATAGTACTCCCTTTGTGAAGATATAGTCTCCATCTTCATTCTAAACCATTACTAATTTTCTGTAAGTAAGATAGGTATCAGATTCAGTTGCAAATCAAAAACTTTCTTGGTAGATTACATGATGCTCACAATTTTAGGAGTATGGGAGTAAAATATATAAAAAGCTGATGGATGAAAGATAGATTTTGGAATGATAGGGCTTGGAATAAGTGAGAAGGAATCCTTCCAAGGGCTTCATTGCGATGATGGGAAGACAGTTTATAAACATACATTTCCCTTTTCTTGACATAACATCTGTAAAGGATGTGACAGGAAACTTCTCCCTCATTCCCCTATGTCAACATAGTTGCAAGCAGCGAGATATGTCAACTCTGTTATGATGTTAACAACCGTAGAGTAGTGCTGCAAAAACTCAGCAGTTACAATGAATTCTTACAGTAATGCACTGCATAGCAATTTGCAGTACAACTGTTTTTCATGCCACATAGGCAGTGCTAAGGAAACCTTACAAGTGGTAAAAAGGGATACATGAATCTGAACATTTGAGAATATCAAAGATGAGATCTACATGAACTTGCAGAAGGACCTCCCCTGGTCTGCCGGGTGTTATAAGAGTTGCAACTTTGACACTTGTGTGCAACAATGTGAAAATTTACTTCAGAAGTTACTCCACAGTCATTGCATAAGATCCAAACTTGCTCAAATGACAGACGAGAAAGTGGTGAGGTATTTTCTCTCACGCTACTAATGGGCTCTAAAATATGCCTCCAAATTATACCACATTAACATCAGACAACTTACCATTTTTTTCTTGTAAGCTTCAGGCATTGGAGTCAAAGCAACCAACATGACAAAAAAAATATATCAAAATCCACTCAAGAAACTTAAAAAATCAATTGCCATTGGACGAAAGAAAATTTCATAAATATGAGAAATCAAAATTAGCAAGAACACATATAATAAGCTACTCTTTATACATCCCATTGCAAGTTGACTTCAAGATGTTCATCTTGTCGAAAATATCTACCTCTCGGTGAAGTTTCTCCCACAATTTAGACATATCACAGACAGATTTGGAACACACTGGACAAGCAAATCTGCAAAGGACAAACAAACATGTTAGAATGTCAAGACATTTGAAATAAAATTAAAGCTGCTACAAGCTGTGACCACAGATCGCTGAAGAAGGTACCATCAATGGGCATATCAATGCAAGTATATCTAGTGTTGTGTAATAGTATAAGTAGACTGGAAACAAGAGGTTGTGAGCCAGGGCACAAAACAGGCCACATATGAAACTTACTGAAGTGTACCTACAGGATAACGCTTTAGGACGGTATTGCATGTAAAGCCATAGGTGGACAAGAAGGGGATTATTGATCAGAATCTGAAAGTATAGCATTAGTAACCTGGAAAATCTGAAAACATGGAATTAAAGTGACTTTGTAAGTAAATTAGTCAGCGGTATTGTATGTTTCATCTACTGTTAATGTCAGGAATTTTTTTTTATTAAATAGAACTATATTGCCAATTTTGAACTTATGATGTGACAGTATATTCGTGTTCTTTTTACTCATTTCACTAAATTAAAAAAGTTTAAAATAAGAAATAATAAAAATATTCAGTAAGGTTTGCATGGCCACTATTTAGGGCTGCCCACCCCTAGGTGCCACGATTGATGCCTTCTCTGGCAGTGCCACAATGGTAACACCATGCAGCCTTCCTAGCGAAGGGCCATCATTTGGAGCTGCCTTCCATTAACACAGATGGTCCCTTTTCTATGTGGTGCGACGACGCAACCTATTCCAGGGCTGATTCATTGGACGCGGCTTATGAATATGATTGAGAGAGCAAGGCCACCATTTGGACCTGCTTTCAATTGCCACGAATGATCACTTTTCCAAGGTAACGCCACGATGGTCAGACCATGCAAGTTTACCTAGCATTGCTTCTATTTATTTTCTTTCTGAATAACCGACGAGCTAATGTGGTAGAACGTTTGTGTCCAAAATGGTGAAAAAGCGAGACTTGTACGTTGCAAAATATCCAACAGGTTTAGATGAAATGGTCAAACATTTTGAAGATATAGTGTTGTTGCAGCAACTGGGGCAGAGCAGGGAACCTGGGGTCTTGGGGATTGTGGGGTTAGGTGGCGCAGGAAAAACAACGTAAAATAATTCTTCAATCGCAAGAATTCAGATTATGAAACATCCTGCTTCTTATTTGACATGAGAGATCATGCTGCCAAAGGTTCTTTAAATGTGTTGCAGAGAAAGCTTCTTAATAGCTTGACTGGATTGGATCAACCAGTAGACAGCGTTGATGAAGGTAAAGGGATGCTCATAGACCC
>APFE030832990.1:0-14339 GCA_000404065.3 Pinus taeda
TTAAATAAATATTGACATATATATATGTATATAATTTTACGTATAATGGGGTAATAGTTGAATTTAAATAAATGAATTATTTCTAGCTGTTTTGATTTATTCACCTGGTTAACCCAGCTCTGAATATAATAATATAATAATATTAAATTAATTAGGTAGTTTGACTGGGGTTCTTGAATGATAAAGTAGCCGTTAGAGGGTTTTTAGCCGTTGAAGTCTCTGCTTGTACTATTTATCACGCTGGGCTGGATCTGTTTTCAACTTGTCCCGATGATGAACCACATTGGTTGGTTCGAAACGCGTTGGCAGAAATCTTTCTTATGTGATTTACGCTGAAGCTCTCCTTATAAATACACTATAGTCGAACTTTTCTATGTTTTTGTCTCTTTTTTTTTTAATCATATTTTTTTGTCAATTTTTCTCAAATTTCTTAATTATTAGAATTGCAAATTTAGATTGTGTAATCTTATAACTTGAGTTACCCACATAGTTTCTAAAACATTGAATTTTTTTTTTTAATAATGGAAATTTATATTTTTACTTGATAAAACATATAAACAAATTCTTACTAAAAAATAAAACATAAAATAACTCAACTAAACCAATAAATACAACTCTTCAAAAAATACAAATTTAATTAAAAAATTATGATAATTATAATTCTACTTAATTAGTAACCAAGAATTGCTTCTTGTGACCTTCTTGCTTTGACCCTCTCTAACCTTTTACTTTTGCAACCCAGAAAGCTACGACTCAGATATAAACCCATACGTCTTATACTGCTCTCCTATTATCACACCTGATTCTTTGCTCTCCCTTCTCACGTTACTTAAAGACCCGCCAAACCCGCCATTCTAGTCGTTCTATTTCGCCAAGATGGAGGGATGAGGGAAGAAGGAGTAGATTTAATGGAGCGAGATTGATTGAGAGAGACACTGTTAGGTCCCACCCCAACACAGCAGACCTATAGCAACATGCCGAACCTGTGAGATAAGCCCGCAACAAACAACACTGGGGGGTACCACTTCCCCTATCACACCCACCAGGATTAGTAGATATGCTAGTATCATACCTTTACCCCTTTCAACCTCGGCAAAGCAATCGACAGCTAAACTTTATATGCTAATAACACATATGACTGGCAGCTGCTGGGGCTGTATTACAAGGAACCTCTGACAATGTGGTGGATGATGAGACACTGGCTATTGGCTTACCAGCAAGAAGCAATTACCCTCCTGGGTTACTATCGGACTTATGGGCAGCTTGACTATTGTCGACCACTGGGAATGGAATGTGGACTTGCAATGCTCGGCTCTATTGTGGTTTAAACCACTCACTATTTGGAACTTATCCAACACTTAGTTTTTGTTGCCTGGGCCAAACCAGAGGCTATAATATTTAGTTTAGAAGGAATACTAGCCTATTGGATGTGAAATATGTCCCAACATTTTATAATTTTTTATAATTTAAATATTTAGTATTTTTACAATAATAATTTTAATTCATATATTTATTTATATATAAATATATATATATAATATATATATATATATATATATTATATATATATTAAAAAATTGAATTTATTTATCCAATTAACTTTTCCTCCTCATATACTGAAAGGGGTTACATAGTAGCAATGGTACCAAATGTTGCAAAGGAAACGTCGTAAGGCAATAACATATAGTACTAATTGATGCTTCTTTGACAGCTATTGAAAGGCAAAAAAATCTTAACAAAAGGCAAGGACCATGCTACAATGAAATAATGCAATAATGCTTCCATAAGCTTTACAAATCATCAGGCCTATGTTGAAGTTAAAGATGCATGGATATTTTTTCTCTTGGGATGTTGTTTTATGTTATCTTTTCTTTAGGTACTCTTCTTTCCAGTCTGAAGAATCTTAAAACTGTACTATAATGAATCTAGATTTTGTACAAATCCTACTTCCATATCGATAAGGGTTTTATATGGATGCCCTAAACAATTTTAGGTTTATTTGATTTCATACTCACTAAGTATGTTTTTTCCTTTGTGGGTTATTCACCTATTAAAGATTGTTTAAATTACTAATATTTCATTTTATTTCTAAATGTTTTAAAAAGAAGTGTGATTTATATTTCAGTGGTTGATATAAATTTGGTTGCCTGTGTTCTTTATGTAGATAGTAAAAAATAATAAAGCCTATTATATCCATTGTCACACAACTTGTACTTAAAATTGTTGGATTTAGAGACGTCTAATTACAATAATTATGTCAGACATACGTGCATTATGATTATGATATCAAATATTGTCAGCAAGATTACGTTTATGTAATGATTAAATATGCCAAATAATGTGATTAATTAAGTTATGGCATTAAACGTATTTAAATAAGGATTTGGATAGAAATACATATAGAATAATGTTAATCAATTATAATTGTTAATAGACCGATTATAATTGATTGAAATAATAGCAGTAATAAATTTCTTGACAGCCGAAATCGGCTGCCCTAGGATTGGGGCTGAAATTTAGCTGTCAATTGACAGCCAAATTTCGGTTGCCCTAGGATTGGGGCTGAAATTTAGCTGTCAATTGACAGCCAAATTTCGGCTGCCATAGGATTGGGATCGCTATAAAAGGGCTGAGTCTCCAAGGCTTGCAATCACTCAGAAAACAGTCTGCTCCATTGAAGACTTGATACTCTATCAAGGATAGCCAAAGAAAAGGATTGCAAGCTCTTGGAAGGATTCAAGAGCCAACAACTCAAGTCAAGACCAGGAGCTTTAGAAGATGGAAAGTAAGTTCCGTTGTGCTTTATTTTCAATTTCTTACAAAGGAGTAGATCTTGGTTAGGGTTTAAAGTAATTAGGAAAACCCATAAATTAAATCTAACAGTATCAGCAGCATTCCACAATGTTACAGAAATCACAAAAAAAATATAGCACTATCTATGTCAAACCCGGTACTATAACAATCTTTATCATTTTTCTCTTTTGGGCTTTCACGTCTCTTCATGCTTGTTCATGGAATTCAAAATGTTCTGGTGTAAAGTCATCAGCAGCATTATCTAGCATTCTATAGTGATATAGAGTTTTAGTATATGTTTTGCATTTTAGCATAATTATATTAGTAAGTATGTTGATATCTATAGAGTTCTAGTATATGTTTTCGATTTTAGCATAATCATATTAGTAAATGTGTTGATATATAAGTGTGTTAGAGAGTATTAAATTCTTCTAGATAATGCTCTGTTTTTAATTGTTCTTTCAATTCTTTTATTTTTCTTATAACTGAAATTTGTTTCAGCTCTTCTCAAGCAGAATTTCAGATCTTTAGGTTTTTTTAGTTTTTTACTAATTGTCTTAGTTCTTACATAACTTGGACCATTGTAGAAATCCTAGAAATAGAAACAAATGGTAATGTGATAGCATGTAAATACCTTTCCTTCGGAACTGAGATATAATATCCTAAGATGCAGTTAACCGAGATGCTTTCTACTACAAATTTGACATTAATGCACTAATTTTCTAAACCATTAGTGACTTTAGTTATAACAAATAGTGGCTTTAAGAACTTCACACTGTAAATTTTTGTATTCCTAGCTCTATGACTTCTCTTTTTTGCTTTTGTCCAATATTTAAAAAAAAGGTTTTTTTTTTCAATATATTTATATTTGCCAATCATATTAATAAATCATTTTTTACTTTTTATAAATCAATCAAAATATATTAAAAACAATTACTATTATAATTAATTGTGCTAATTATGTAGAAAAAATTAATTATTTATTTTGCCAAAAATTTATAAATTATTTAAAGTAAAACAAAATTCCTACTTTGGTGTATATCCCTTAAATAAAAAAGCAAACGCTTATAATGAAATAAAATCGTACTTATTAAATGCAAAAAAACAACAATAAACCTAAACTCAATAATAATATAATTGAATCAATCAACATTTGAAGCATTGCTGGACGCATATCAGTATTAATCCATAATATTCGCGGACCGACACTAATAGTGCAATATGCATTGCTCAACTCTCCACCAATTAAAAAGAAAAGGTGATATGTTTCTGCCTGACTTGTGGAACCAGAACTTGCGAGAGTAGAATGGCTCTTTCTATTAAATACACGTACACATCTCACTTTCTTACGCAATTTCTCTGTCGGGTTTATTAGCAGATGGAAGTAGTTGTATGATTATTAGAGTGCATTTAAAGATCTAGTTCGAGAATAATCGTATAAATTTACCAGAATTGAAAAAGAAAATTTGGAGAAAAAATGAATTTAATATTACAATATTGATGAGAAAGTTAATACATAAATAAACTAAGCTAAATTAGCTTAATTACATGCAAGTATTAATGCAAGTGTTAATGTTAATTATAGCTAACGAATGTGCATGTACATCAACAAGCTTTTTTGAGCATAACTTAGGTGAGTATGGTGTAAGATGGATGAGTCCCAACAATATGCCTATTTTAGGTACTTATGTACAATGCATGAAAGAGGAAAGAGGGAAAACCTAGTGGGAACTAAACCCCCTTCAAAATACAACTTGAAAAACTAAACGAAAAGGCAATTGTGTCCTTCACCCCGAGATGATCCCGTAGGAAGTAAAAAATTATGCTCGATGAAAGTCTTGGTGAAGAGATCGATAATCTGCTTAGAACTAGGACAATACTGCAAATCGACGATCCCATCATGAATCAATTCTCTAATGTAGTGTATGTGGATCTCAATATTTTTAACCCACTATAGCTGCATTGGATCTCGGCAAAACTTTACTGTACTCAGAGTGTCGCACCATATGGCAGTTAGATGACGGATAATGATGCCAAGCTCGGAAAGGAAATGTTGCAACCAAATGGCATGAATGGTGGCATTGACTTCTCCTCTATACTCGGACTCTACTGATGATAAAGCAATGGCAGTTTGCTTCTTGCTTAAACAACAAATGGGGTTTGATGTCAAACTAAGTACAAAGCTGGAAATGGATTCCTTTACAAATGGATCTGGAGGAACAAGCTTCCTTTTTAGAAGTAGAGGTATCAACTCTCATGTTTGGATCAAGAATGGATTCTCATTATCCATGGTTGCATGCCAATATAGATTCCCTGCAACTTCAGCATCCGCTTGACAATAAGGTGAATGTACCATATATGCATTTATAGACATGCTTGTCTTAAGGGATGCATGCATGCACGTGCATGGCTTCAGGGATGTCTTTTTGGATGCATGCATGGTGTTATACCATGTAAAATTATTAGAGTGCAAGTAAGGACCGAAAGAGTCTCAAACTCTCCAAGATCATACTGCAAAGCCAACCTTCTACTTTATTAAACACAAAAAAATGAATGTGTATATATACAATGGGATGAGCCCCATGGATAACCTCCATATTGGGGAAAATAGAAAACCTACGTGAGCTTACAACTCACAACAAAACCAGGAAAACTAATTTCCTTAGAATTTACTTTCTTTGGAAATAACCAACACCAACACCCCCCTATATGTGAAACGTAGGGAGGAAACAAACAATGGGTCCAAGCAACTAGGCATAATGAGATACCCAAGTGAAAAAAAAAAATGAAACCTCACAGGAAAAAAAAAACTTCATCCAAAAAAAAGAAGACAAAAAACTAGAAACAAGAAACCAAAAAAAATGGTGAAGGTAGGAGGATTCAAGATGACCCCCCAAAGACTACTTTCTTCACCCCAAGCATCGAACAAAGCTAAAGAAACCTACGAGATACAAGAGGTTTAGTGAACATGTCAGCAACTTGTGCTTTGGTAGGCAAATATTCCATATTGATAACTCTATCTCAGATCAATTGTCGGATAAAGTGCATGTGGATCTCGATGTGTTTGCTCCGTCAATGCTGAACTATTTTTCTAGAGATGTTGATGGCACTTTGGTTGTCACACAAAAGAGTGGTTAAATGATATTTTTGAGTTCCAAACTCCATTAGTAACTATCGAATCAAAAGGACTTCTTGATTGGCTAAGACTGTAGCATGGTACTCAGCCTCAACGGAAGACAATGCAATTGTCAATTGTTTCTTACGAGACCATGCAATAGGAGATGAACTAATACGATAAACGAAGCCTCATGTAGACTTCCAATAATCAACAGAACCAACCCAATCAGAACCGATAAAAGCTTCCGACTCAGAAGAACCAACGGTGTTCTAAATTCCATACTTGGAAGTTCCTTGAATATAGAGAAGAATGCACTTAGTTACTTTCTAGTGACTCTCACGTGGATCCTGGGATAAACGACAGGCAAGTCCAACTGCAAAAGAGATGTCTGGTCGAGTATGTGTCAAGTACAACAAACTCCCAACCAACTGTCGATACAAGGTTGGATCAACGCAGGATGATAAGAAACTAGCAGTAAGTGAAAGACCAGGCTAAAATGGAGAGGGTGTTGACTTACAATCAACCATGCCAAATATCTGAAGCAAATCAAGAGCATATTTTTGTTGATAGATGAAAAATTCCATATGAAGATTGATGAACCTACAAACCAAGGAAATAATGCAGAAGGCCAAGATGTGTCATGTCGAACTACTCCATCAACTATTGTTGTACACTTTGCATCATGGATGAAGAAATCCTAGTAAGAAGCTAATCATCCACATATAGAACTAATATCAAAAGGTCAGTTCCTTCTCTTTTAATATAAACTGTAGGATCTAAGTGCCAATGAGCAATGCCTGTAGACAATAGAAAACTATCCATATTTTCATACCAAGTTTGTGGAGCCTATTTGAAACCATACAAAGAACTACAAAGCCTATAGACAAGAAAAGAATCCTGCACAAAACCAAGAGGCTGCTCCATGTAGATTTCTTCTTGCAAATATGGAAGAAGGCACTCTTCACATCCATCTGATAAACTAACCAGTGTTGTGAGGCAGTAAGAGACAACACAAGATGTATGGAATTCATATTAGCAATAGGGGGAAAATTTTTAGAGTAATAAATACCATCAACCTGTGAAAAATCCTTGGCCACTAGTCGTGCCTTATACTTGTCAACGGAACCATCTGCAACATACCTGGTCCTATAGACCCATTTGCAACGAACAATTTTTCCTCCCTTGGGAAGAGGAACGAGATCCCATGTGTGATTCTTCATCATAGAAGAGTACTCCACTATCATGGAAACTTCCCATTCAAGTATCCCAACAACATCAAAAAATTGTTGGAGATCCTTTGAAATGGCATGACTGAAAAGAGAAATACCAATTGTCTTGGGCTGAATATTGTTGAGAGCAGGAGAAAAATAACTGAAATTAGATACATCATATCTATACATTTCAAGTCGCTTCTTTTGGAAAAGGATTCTCCTCTATTGTTCTTGATCAAGATTATCCAGTGTAAGATGATCAACTACAGGAAGTGGTTGTTCTTCTCATTGATTTTCATCTTCAGGAGGAGGATTCTCATCATCCTCTTGATCATCAAGAATAAAATTATTTGCATGACCTACATCATCATGGTAATCTACGGAGAGAGAGGATTCTAATGAGTTATCATCAAATCGAATAGCCATGTGAAACAAAACATCCTTTGTAACATGATCAAACAATTTCTATGCGTTCATGTCTTCACAGTAGCCAACGAAAATAAGTGGTTGACTCTTCTTCTCCATAGCTTTGCACTTCTCATTTGGAATCAAGGCCCATGTTGCATTGCCAAATACTTTTAAAGTAGAGACATCCATTTTGACATGACTCCAATCTTCCTCTGGAGTCATATGTACAACTGATTTATGAGGCATCCTATTCTAAATATAATTGGCACAGCTCACTACTTCAACCCAGAAGGAGGATGGCATGTTCTTGGGCTAAATCATGCAATTAACCATTTCTTTCAGTCTCCTATTCCTCCTTTCAGCAATGCCATTTTGTTGAGGGGTGTAGGGAACATAGTGTTGATGCAAGATGTCATGTTCTCTACAAAAATATTTGAATTCTCGACTAACATACTCCCCCCCATTACATGTTTGTAGATTCTTGATAGAAAGGGAGGATTGCTTCTCAACAAAAGCTTTAAAAGTTTTGAAAGTGGCCAAGACTTCACTTTTAAACTTAAGAAAATATACGCAAGATCTACGTGAGAAATCATCAATGAAGGTAAGTGCATACTTATCTCCTGAAAAAAAAAACAAGTTGGAAATATCATAAGATCACTATGCACCAACCCGAGAGGAACATTAGGCCGCATTGCTTTCCCTTTTGGAAAGGGATCTTGATGTTTTTTTTCCAAGAACACATCCTGGACAAACTCCATCTGTGCATGACACCTTAGGAAGCCAAAGAGCTAGATTTCAAGAATTAATTTGCTACAAATATCTGTAGTTAAGATGTCCAAATATTTCATGCCAAAGCTTACTTAATGAATCAGCATGTGCAATAAAAGAGTTACCAAAATAAGGCTCAAAACCTGCAAATCTATATAAGTGAGAGTTGTGATCTACCTGTCCATATACAACAACAACTTCTAGATATTATAGTTCTTGAATCAATACATTATTGGGAGAAAACTCAATTGTTTTCCATCACCAGAATGGCAGATTTGATAAATAGAAAGTAAATTTGCAGAGATGTCAGACACAAGCAACACATTCTTGATGCAATCATCATCTAACTGCACATGACCTGATCCAAGAACATCAAGTTGTGAAGAGTCTCCCACTGCAATATGGGAAACACTACAATCAGATGGAGATGGAAGCAACTTACTAGAATGAGTCATATGATGAGATGCACTTGAGTCAAATATCCAACTGTCTAAGAATGCATGTAAAGCTCAAGCAGATAAGGCATTCTCTCTACCAGATGAAGAGGGTTTGGACACTGAAATTTTATGTTGCTTCATTTCTTCATTCAATTCTTCAAGTTTCTTATAACATTTGGATTCTGGATTCCCTTCTCCTCCACAAAAACTACAAGTTTCATTTTACCTCTTCTTCCATTCCTTGGAGGAAGACCTTTGTACTTGGAAGAGGATGGGGAGGGCTTTAACTTTTGCTGAGGTTTGGAGGGAGGCTCACTACTTTGAGTAGAATCCTTCTTCTTTTGAGGACTAACTTTGGATTTTCCTTTGGAGATATGTGCTACAAGAACTTGAGATATAGAGTTAGAAAGAGAATCTAACTGCTGAAGATTAGATTTTTCTCTTGTTAAGCGTTGAAGAAGGAATTTTAAAATTATCACCAAGTGAATCCATTGTAGAATAAAATGTAGAAGAAAATACCTGATACAGACCCTTCATCTTGGATAGAATTAAGAAAATGCACTCACTGCCTAATTTGGTGTTTATGCATCCTTTCATCTGTGCAACCCATGACTGGAATTTGATAAGATAGTCTTCAATATAGGCATGCTCATTAGGGATCAATTAAGACAATTATGTTTCCAATTGTAAGGCCTTGAACTCGTTGGCTTTTCCAAATAGAGAGGCCATCTTGTCCAAAATTTACTTTGGAGTATCACATTTATCAAGATGGAATAGCAAATTGTCTAAAACATGAATCCCAACTAACCCCATGGCTTCATTAAGCTTGTTTTTGTAAGCAAACTTCTCCATTTCTTTGGTGAAGGTGGGTTTATTTTCTGCTAAAGTTTTCCACAATTCCTTTGATTATAGGAGTTGCTACATTTTTAGCTTCTAGGTATGATAATTATGGGGAGTGAGGAGCTCAATGGTCCTTAATTTGGCCATATTATCACAAATAATAAAAAATCCCTCTTCAAATAAAAGCCCACAATGAAAAGAATTGCAAAAAAATATTCAATTAAAAATACCTTTCATGGAAAATATACAGATGATGTGTACTTCTGATGCCAAATTTTAATGCACAATGGAAATTTCCCAGCACTAAAGAAAACATGTCACGTTGCATAAAAATAGCAAAATATGGCAAAAAACAAATATGGACGGATGTCAGACTTATGGCACGATCCAAAAAATATGTCAGATGCAGATTGAATATAGTGTTTGAACTATCTAAAGAGGGGGTTCCACAATCTCAATGATTGCAAATATGAGCAATCGATCTGGCTCTATTAGTTAGAAGTCTAAACGTGCCCCACCAATCCAAGAACTAATGGAAACAAAGTAGCTGAATGCATCAACAAAGAAGACAAAGATTTGTGATGTGATCTGGAATTATTCCTCTCCAAGATTGATCCAATATGGGTCCAATCAATAAGGATATAACTCCAAGCAAACAATCAACAAAAAATCCACGGAAACAATCAAACAAAGAGAAGGGGCTTGCAGATATGCTCTGATACCATGAAAGAGACTCAAACTCTCTAGTATCATACTACAAAGCCAACCTTCTACTTTATTAAACATAAAAAAGGAATGTGTATATATACAATGGGATGAGCCCCATGCATAACCTCCATAGTGGGGAAAATAGAAAACCTACGTGAGCTTACAACTCACAACACAACTAGGAAAACTAATATTCTTGGAATTTACTTTCTTTGGAAATAACCAGAACCAACAAGGACCTAGCTGGAAAATAATTGTGTAAACTTGCAATAATTGAAAAAGAATATTGGTAGATAGAATGAATTTGATTATCAATATTGATGAGAGAATTAATACATGGAGAAACTAAGTTAATTTTAATTCCATGCAAGCATTACAGATAACTAAAGCTAACTAATGTGCATATACACCAATAGAAGAAAAGCTTACTTTTGTACTAGGTCTCCAATGTCATGCAAATTCCAATAAGTAGCCTTAAAAATGCTACAGGGGTGCATTGGCTATAGTTTTACAATGACGGTAAATACTAAATACCATGCATTCTTTTCTATTTTGTCATTAAATGAAAATAAAGTGATCTTCAATGGATAGGGTGAAAAGGTAGTAAGCTAATAATCAGTTCATTAAATGGTGCATAGTAGTTTTCATACAATGAACTATGTTCTCATGTACAATTAATTAAAAAAATATACTTTTATAACTTATTGTTTAAATATTTTTATAAAATTATTGTAAATTATAGATGGTTTTAAAAGTGTTAATTCTAGATAATTTGAATTTTTTATTATTATAAAAATTATTTAATTATGAACAGAACTAGTAATGTTGCATGAATTTTAAGTTAATCTTCATTTATTTTCTTGCTTGTGATTTTAACATGATATCAAAGAACTCTTTTTAAAAAGAATGCACTGTGTAAAGAAGAAATTGTGAGCATGAGGCCAAATCAATGACCTCAAGGAGGAGATAGATTGAGCAACACATCTAAGATCAAATTTGAGTGAGAAGGAAAAAAAAAAATAATGTTCTCTCTGAGATCCACATGAAAACGTTAGATAGTCTAAAAGAGTAGAAAGTTTGCAGGCTCATCTATGTAGTGACGTGCCTAGTGATATTGCAGTGCCACTGAATAATAAAAAGAAAAGAAAAAGGGGGACAAGACAAAAGCCATGTTAACACACATCTACAGTGGCACCTACGCCAAAGCTTCCATTTTTGGAACTGCAGTACATTTTTCATGTTCCTTTCAGTGCAATGAGGGTTTGGGGAGGCCTATAAGAGCTTCAAAATCCTTTTTTTTTAGTGGCCAAATAAGACATTATTATCAAATGGATTTTTCAGATTTAGGTGGTTATGAAGACTATTTTATTGGCAGCCCAGGGGACTTTGGATTGATGGTGAATGGGTGCATTGTTAATTTGGCACTCCTTGCAATAGGTCACTAATTCAAATCCCCTGTGGGTGCTAACTTACAAAAAAAGAGACTATTTCATTGACTTCACGACTTTTTCCTTATGCAAGTGTTATAGATTGATGTGATGCAAATATTATTTATTGAGTTTAAATTTTTAAGAATATTTTTATGGAAAAAGTTTTGGTTTATTTTTATTTTATTTTATTTATTATAAAGTGGATGTTTTATTTATGTAATTTTATGTTTATTTCAAAATGCGGGGAAAGAATATATTAGAGAAACACACATAAAAAAAAAACCATTGCCATTATAAGAAGTTTTTTTATTAAATAGATTTTGTAAGTAATATAGGGTAATATACGAGTTCTTGTTGGTAAAAATTATAGATTCGAGTTAATGAGAATGAATACCTTCTTGCAAGTATAAGAATGTTGGGAAAAAAAGGAGAATAGTTTTGTAAAGATAGATTATGCAACTTTATAGGTCATGTCTAATGCATATTAAAATCAACCTGCAAAAATGAGGAAAAGGGAGAATAAGGCCATGTTTTGTATCTAGGGTGCAATAAGTGGCTCAATTTATCCAAAAATAATAGGAGCATCCAGTGCAAAGCAAGCGTGGGATATCTTGGTGTTAACATATTAGGGTAATGACAAAATTAACACTATGAAGGTTCAAAACCTTAGGAGATATTTTTGAAACATTGAAAATGAAGGAGACACAGAATATTAACCAGTTCGCGACTAGAGTGATAGGAGTTGTGAATCAACCCAAGGCTCATCGAGAGATAATTGAAAATTAAAAAATTGTGGAGAAATTTCTCAAAATCCTACTTAAGAAGTTTTAGGTGGTTGTCATTTCCCGAGAGGAGTCAAATATTTATTCAAATTAACAATAGAAGAACTAATGGGATCTCTTTTGTCCCATGAATCAAAAATCAACATGGAAGAGGATTCTTTAAAACTTGTCTTCAAGGCTCGAGCATATATTAGTAGGGGCATAGGTAGAGGAATCATATGCCAAACAAGAAGAGGTAATCATCAAGTACAAGGAAGAACTACCAGAATAGTTACGATAATCAAATCTTTATGGAAAATCTCATAATCATATGTGGAGAGGAAGAAGAAGGACAAACAAGACCAAGGTACAATGTTACTACTACAAAAAGTATGGACACTATGAAAGTGAATGTAGAAGGAAGTAATCAAATCTTAACAAGGGAAAATAAAATGTCTTCAACACTAAAGCGGGGACATATGAGTTAATTTTCATCTCATGTCAAATCACTTAAGAAGATGTAAACAAGGATCTTTGGTTGTTGGATAGTGATTATAGTAATCACATATAACAAGTAACAAGAAGTTGATTTCTAGTACATTTATAGTTTTGTTCAATCTAAAATTACATTAGGAGATGATCATCATGCCAAGGCCATAAGAATAGGTGGTGTATCTATCTTGGCCAAGAAAAATGAGAAGAAATATATTCTTGATGTATTTTATATACCAAATCTTAAACATAATTTTTTAATTACTAGATAGTCCAATTAACATGATTATGATGTTAGATTTCAAAGACTCTACATGTTTGATGATGGATCAATTGTCGATTCAACATTGTATAAGGGGCTTCTAGGCATTCTCATGTACCTTAGGTACTATAACTAGACCTGATATTATGTATGTAGTTAATTATATTTGCAGATTTATGGGGTCTCCCAATGAATCTCACTAGAAAGATGGAAAAAGAATCTTGAGGTATATTGTAGGTACAACTAATTATGAATTATGGTACACAATTTTTGAAGACAACACACTTACATGGTACATATATAATGACTTTTTTTGTAGTATTGATGATAGAAAAAGCACCTCGGGATATGCTTTCCATTTGGCCATAAATTTGATCTCATGGGATCATAAGAAACAACCCATTGTCTTAATATCTCCTGCAAAAGTAGAATATGTAGCAGCTATTGTAGCATCATGCCATGCATTATGGTGAAATAGACTTCTGAAATATCTTATACATGTGGAGAAGGAGCCAACTTTTATTTTTTACGACAATAGTTTAGCAATTGCATTGTCAAAGAACCATTTGTTTCATGGGAAAAGTAAGGATATTGACGCTCACTAACACTTCATTTATGAGGTTCTCAATAATGGTGACATATCTCTTCAATTTTGTGGATCTAGAGATTAACTAATAGATTTCTTGATGAGATCATTGGGAAAAAAGGTTTTTGAGTCCAAGAGACAACACATTGGCAATATCAATGTTGATGAATGTAATAATTGAAATTAGGGGAAATTTTAAGGATGGAAATTTATCTTAAACATTAGAATCCTTAGTGAATCTTACTAGTTTTCACTCTGATATATTTCTCGAAATATTTTGTTAGTCCTAAATATTTGCTTGAGCATTAAAATACAACCTAACTGAGTTATTCAGATAGTTAGTTTTCACTCTGAGATATTTCTCGAAAGCTTTTGTTACTCGTAAATATTTGCTTGCAACAATATTCATAGGCATCAATATTCCTTATCATCATGTCACTCATAGGGAATTGGACCTGGGTGGGGAAGATAATAACCATTCTTCCCAACCACCTGAGATAAACCCAATTGATAGGTGATAAATTC
>APFE030832992.1:0-10449 GCA_000404065.3 Pinus taeda
CATTGATCACAACAATAGGAAAAAAAGGTACTCTTACACCTCATGTTAATTCTGAATCACATGAAGGCACTAGTTCAATAGATGAGTCTCTTCCTAATGAATGAAAGAGAATTGAGCTATTTCATATTAGAGTTATCATAAATCATACAAAAGTGGAAACTCTATTTGATACCGGATCCCAAGAAAACTTAATTTCACAATCCTTGGTAAATTAGTTAGCCTTAGAAACCAAACCACATCCAAAACCTTACCCACTTGGATGGATACATGATAAATCAAAACTGAATGTAAATAAGCAGTGCAAGGTTAAATTTGTGATCACTTCTAAGTTAGTGGATGAGGTAAAACTTGATGTGATACCATTGGATATCTGTGGCATGGTGTTAGGGAGTCCACATCTATATGATAGAAAGGAAATCTTCTTCCTTGATGAAAAAAAAAACAAATCACAAAATATGGGGTAGAATATATTGTAAGGGCTCATCAAACTAAAATAAATGCCAGCCTTGTAAGTGTAGGAAAAATGAAGAGGTTGGTGAATTCCAGTAAGGGTTGCATGCTTATGGTTGTAAAGGGGAAAGATGCAGAATTATCTGATGCTTTCCAGGGCTGTGATCATGTGCATAAAAAGGAATTATGTGAATTGATTTCTAACTATGATGAGATGTTTCAGGAACCAAGGGGATTAGCTCCGAAGAGGGAAATCCAACATGAGATCCGTTTGCAGCATGATGCTCCTTTACCAAATATTGGCATGTACAGGATGTCGACCATTGAGATGGAGGAGATCAAAAAGCAGGTGCAGGAACTATTGAACCAAGGGGTCATCAGACCGAACACTTCTCCATGCGGCTCACTGATTATCTTAGTGTCGAAGAAATATGGCACGTGGAGGATGTGTGTGGATTATCGGGCACTAAACAAAATCATGGTGAAAAATCGTTACCGTCTTCCCCGCATTGATGACTTATTAGATCGGTTAAAGAATGCTATCTATTTCACCAAATTGGATTTGCATAGTGGTTATAACCAGGTCCGAATTGCAGAGCAGGATGTGTGGAAAACCACATTCAAGACCAAATAGGGGTTGTTCAAATGGATGGTGATTCCATTCGTACTTTGCAACACTCCAGCCACTTTCATGAGGGTCATGAATGATCTCTTTAGGCCTTTCATTGATGAATTTGTTCTTGTATATCTAGATGATATTCTTATATTTAGTAAAAGTTGGAATGAACATGTATGCCATGTGAAGAAAGTGTTTGATGTATTGAAAAAACAAAAACTATATGTAAAATTGTCAAGGTGTGCGTTTGGGAAAACCTCTTTGGCTTACCTAGGTCATATTGTTGGTCATGGTCAGCTAAAAATTGATCCTTCTAAAGTTGAAGCAATTGTAAATTGGCCTAAGCCTACTAGTGTAACCGAGGTTCGCAGCTTTTTGGGTGCAGTACAATATTGGAGGAGATTTATTGCCAGTTTCACTATTATTGCAGCACCTTTACATGCATTTACAAGTTTAAAGAAAGTCTTTCAATGGCGAGGAAAGCAGCAAAAGTCCTTCGAAACATTGAAAGAAAATATCAGCACCGCACCGGTCTTGGCCTTACCAGATCTCCAACAACCATTCGAGATCGAGTCAGACAATAGCGGATATGCCATGGGAGCTGTACTGATGAAGCAAAACAAGATGATATGTTACCATTCAGAGAAGTTCTCTCAGGCTGTGATAAACTATCCCACTTATGACAATGAGTTATATTCCTTAGTTCAGAGTGTGAAAAAGTGGAAACACTACCTGTTTGGCAAGGAGACCATCATCCATACAGATCATCAACCCTTGCAGTATCTTCAGTCACAAACCAAGTTGCAGCAATCTCGTCATTTCAGGTGGATGGATTTTCTTTAGCAGTTTCATCTGGTAATAAAGTATAAGAAGGGCACTAGCAACAAAGTGGTTGATATGCTATCTCGCCCTCCTTATTCTGCTTCTGTTATTTTGCATAATGCTTCGTTATCTTTTGAAAGTTATGTTGAACAATATGCTAACGATGATGACTTTAAGGAGATTTATGCAAAACTAACCCATGGTTCACAGGTGGAAAACTATCACTTGTAGGAGAAATTGTTGTATTTCCTTGGAAAATTGTGCATACCCACAGGAGAAAGGGTACATGTAATCCAGTAGGCCCACACCTCCCTTATGTCTGGTCAATTTGGTGTTGAAAAAACATTGTGTCATGTACAAAGATTTTGTTTTTGGCCTCATATGAAGAACATTGTGACTCTCTATGTAAAGGGATGTGTGATGTGTTCTATTTCAAAGCCCTCTAATAGAAAACTTGGGCTCTACACACCACTCCCTATTCCGAGTCATCCATGGGAAAGTGTGTCGATGGATTTTGTAGGAGGTTTGACTTTGTCTAGAAAAAGTCACGACTATTTGTATGTTGTCGTTGACCGTTTTAGTAAGATGTGTATTTTAATGCCTTGTAAAAAGCATATCACTGCAGAGCATACTTCTTATCTTTTCTTTCAGCATGTTTGGGTCCATTTTGGGTTGCCCACATCGATTGTGTCAGATCGAGACTCTCGCTTTCTCGGAGAGTTTTGGACCATCTTGTGGAAGATGATGGACACCAAGTTGAAAAGAAGCACGACATTTCATCCACAGACTGGCGGACAGACAGAGGTTTTCAACCGCACCGTGGTACACTTTTTGCGAGGCTATTATAGGAAACATCCTAAGTTGTGGGATGAGCATCTTCCATATTTGCAACATTCCTACAACCGAGCAGTGAACTCATCTACGCATCGTTCACCATTTGAGACATGTTTTGGCTACCTATCAAAAGATCCTTTTGATATGGTATTTGGAAGGGAAGATGACTCTAGTGGGCATGGTGACAGGGAAAAAGCGCAACAGTTCATTCAGCGGGTCCAGTTGATTCACCAAGCAGTACAAGAGGAGTTGGAAAAAGTTCAAGCCCGGTACAAGGCTCGACATGACAAACACTGAGTCGACCATCAATTTCAAGTGGGGGACAAAGTGTGGTTCCATATCAGCAAGGACAGGATGAAGGGAGAGGGGAATAAGTTGCGACCAATCCAGTATGGTCCATTCACCATCTTGGAGAAGATTGGAAACAATGCCTTCCGTCTCGATTTGCCTATGTATATGCAAATGTACTCTGTAGCGAATGTGGAAAACTTAAAGCTGTATGAGCCACCATTGATTATGGACACCGAAGAGGTGAGCACAATTCCTACAGTTGATGACTTTGCACCAGAGTATCTAGATGAGTTACCTGAAGACATCATCCTTGACAGAAGAACCAGGACTTCATGATGGGGAGATGTGGAATACCTTCGAGTTGGTTTCAAGGGGATGCACCCTAGCAAGGCAAAATGGCTGGAAAAATAAAGAGTGAGGGAAAAATTCCATCATTTGTCTGATAAAGCTTTTGGCGGTCCAAAAGCTCCTCGACGCGGAGGATTGATCCAGGTAGATCTTCAGACACCAGTGGCATGGAAAAGGCTCAAATTTCAAAGTGGCAAAAATATGATTAACTTGACATCATATCGAAGTGCTCGTCACCCTGATTCCAACGATGCGAATGACACTCCAATCTGAGTCCAGATGAGGAAGATAGAGGAAGTCAAAGTTGGGTTGACTTTTTGCTGACTGGGCAGGATTAATGAAGACACAATTTGGACTTTTTCCAGTGGATAGAATCTGGCCAACTCTGGCCAGATTCCGGGTGAAATTGTCACCTGCTTAAAATGACTCCTTCGGTCAAAATCTAGATTTTTCAAAATTGTCATATTGTTTTAAATAAATAAAAAAATATTAAAAGGGGGTGGTGGGCCACCAACCCCGCCACCCCAAGCCTTATCACCGCAACAAATTAATGGAGGGGTGGGCCACCAACCTTGGCCCCTCCCCCCTCCCACAGAACCACCATTCATCACTGTCGGGGTCGTTGCAATAAAGGTGGGTCGGCCCTTGGGGCACTGACCCAACCTAAAGACCACGCCATGTTACGTGTATGGACCACCGAAACAAAGGGATAGGTGAGGTGGGTGGGATGCCCAAGGCAGGCCCAACCCGACCTCCCTTCCCATTAAAACAATTTGTTATGTAAAAAAAGGAGGAGGCAGGGTTTGACCGCCCGACCTCATCCATAATAATCGGATCATAAACCAACTCGCCAATGAAACTCTTGTGAAGTCCGTCCACCCATTTTTTATTTAAACATAGTTCATCAGTGTGCCCAGGAGAGGAGGGCGTGCACGCAGTTCGAGGCAGATTTTTGTAGGAGGCTGAATTTTCACTTTGTCAGATTTTGACAAATTTGATATGGTTTCAGCATTTCTCGACGCCACGAACGCAATGGCGTTGTTCATTTCTCCATCAAAGTTCTACATTTTTTGGCCATTTTTCAGTATGGAGGTATAAGACTCCTTTTTTGTAATTGATGCTTGTACCCTTCTTTCTCATGCCACTTAATGAATGAAGGCCTCCCCATTGATCGAGCAGGGCCCAGAGACATAGTCCAAGTCGGATGAACTCTATTATCAAGTCTTGTTGTCTTCTTTCATGCTTTATGTGTTTCTCCTCTTCTCTCATGTGCACATTAAATTTCTATGTTTAAGCTACAATTTATGCATGCAATTCTTGAATACATCTATAAAAAAAAGATCTTGGATCATGGGATTTCGTCTTGGCTGATACAAAATTCATCTCATCTTCATTAATCATCTATCGTATGTACTCCAATGCAAAGATCCTCATGGGGAGGAACTTTGGAAGCTTGTAGGGGGCCAACTCACAACCACACACTCTTATTTCAGTGTAGTTTTGGTACAAGTACTAATCACCAGTTCTGGCTTGATCAGGCAATTGCATAATTCTCTTTATATCTTCATTTATCCTTGGTTCTGCAGTCCCACTAAGGAGGCTCATTGCTGGGTGGACAAACATTTCCACAAACGTCTTGTAACTGAAGTCTTTTTTATCTTTCATTACCAATGTTGTCCAAAATATCACTGATTGAGGTTCACATTCCTCATTCATTTTTCTTAATGAAAACTGGAACCTGTCTACCTAAAAATACAAAAACATGTAAACCAACATTGAGGAGTAATGAAAAACTTCATCTGTGAAAAAATTGACAAGTTGTTCATGGATTGCATCTGCTAGAAACTGGCTGAAGTTGAAAAGGACATAAGGCTTGGATTTAGTTGAGAGGATAGATAGGAAAGCTATTATAGCTTCATCAAGCCATTGGTCAAAATAATAGCCAAGTAAATAGGATAGAACTGTGGCAATATGTCTGGTTCTGTGAGGGAAAACAGAGGAGGAATAAGGAGGGTTTTTGCTTGGCAGAGGTTTTTTCACAACCATGAAAAGTTCTAATGTTTTAGCTCTCTTGGAAAAATCAAGTTTTTGGTACATTGCAATCAGAACTTCATGTGAAAAAGGAAGGAATCCTTCAATAACAGGGGCCTGCATCATCTCCACGATGGATTGATAATCATTTGTGAATAAAATATGTCATGTTGGGGCCATCACTGCCCTTTGCTGTGAGTTGTAACATGAATGACACTTCTTGATCAGTTCTGGGAAACTATGTGTTTTAGGGAAGATATAAAAAGGCAAGTTGGTGTCCCAAAGGCCTATGTCATCCATTTCCTCCATGAATTTGTCCTCCCACCAGCAATATATATTAAACAGATCAAATTCTAAGAGGCTTTCATGGATCTTGAAATCCCTGTCGGCCAATGGTAAATGATCTAAATTCAGTGGTGGGTGCACCATTGGGTTGAATACTTCTGGTTCTTTCTTCTTTGGTGCCATTGCTATTTTCTCTGCAGCTTTCCTCTGAAAATTGTCCCGTGATAAATCTATAACAAAGAGGGGTAAAAGAAATGGGATTTCAGTGAGGGATAAAGAATAGGGATTTAAATAGAAATTGGATTCAAGAGTGGGAAATGATGATCGTTGCAAGAAAATGAGTAATCTTGCACTGTATTACTATGCTTTGGCTTCATTGTGTGTTCTTGGTAATGGCTGAATGGAGTGGAAAGACACCTGCAAATGAATAATAACAGTTAAAACTTGAAATCTGCGTGAATTGGTGTTTTTATTATTTGTAACCGTGTCGTTGGATTGGCCTGATTTGACGCAGGTCCGTTGGCTAACAGCCCAACCCATTTATTGCCCAATGGTAGGAATGGAAATGATTGGGTGGATGGGACGGTTTGGTGCCATGAGGTGACAGGTGTCCAACGGTCGAATAGGTGAGTGGTTTGGATGGTATCGAATAGGGGGGCCTAGGGAGTGGTAGGTGGTATGAGAGGGGGGGTGCGAACTCACGAGGGAGTGACATGTATGGGGGCGGAAACCCCTGACTTCAGACTGCCCCTGGGATTAAATTTCAGAGGGTGAGGGGGGGCCAGAAAGGAACGTGGGCCATTAGATCGGGTGGAGAGAGAGGAGATGTGGTGAAAGATGGTAGGTCGATTAGCCATGATATGATAGGTGAGTACGGTAGTGGGGTCGACAGATAAATGGGGTGAACTATAGAGACAAAGGGGTAAATAAATAAGGTTTAAGGGGGAATGATTATTAATGGGATATAAGAACCATTCCTTATAAATTTCCTTATTTCGACCTTAGAAAAGATTGGAATTTTCTTCTAACCTTAGGAAAATATTGGAAACTAACTTCCAACTTTTAAAAAAGGTCTTTTGATATCCCTTCTCTTTTCTTTGAATCTACTTACCCTTATTCCATAACTTAACATTTTTTTTTTCTTCCATTTGCAGGGTGCACTTTGACCTGCAAACACTTCCGTCTTTTTTTCTTTTTTTTTACATCTCTTTTTCTTTAAAAATCTAACCTACTCTATCACTTATTTCTCCCCTTTGGTCCAGATTAAACAGTTGGACCAAATTCGATTTCTACCTAGCTAGTGATTTGTCAAGGTTAAATTGTTTGGAAAATATTTATTTTCTAACCTATGAACATAAGTTGAAATTTGTTCAATCATGCTTAAACTATATGATTTGAACAACATTTCGGGTTCTCTTTTCTTTTTTCTTTTTCTTTTTAATGAAATCAATTGAAAATTGACATCTTATGAACAATTTGAAACCTGAAAAATGTGAAATGCTTAATCACCTTGAGATCCTATAAATTATAGGACTCTAACGTGATGTGTGATTTACGAGGGCCAATGGCAGAGTGACACTTGGCACCTCCCGATTAGCTAGGACCTTTGCCATGTCATCAAATCAACCTTGAACTTTGACCGTCTCTAACTTCTCCATACGAGCTTGGATTTGAGTGTTGTATTGGATTCATAATGACGAGCTCTTTAATATGAATTTAAACTTATCAAAATTCTGACACTTTGAAATTTTGACAAATTTTGAGCTCCTGATCATGTTAGGAGGCTTCAATGCTAGAAATGCAACTAACCAAGTTATTATTTGAAGCAATGACTCCAACCATAATCATGTTTGGCTAGATGAGGACCTTGATATAGCTAGTAGATTTGAAAGGAACTTTGAATATCAGACTGATAATTTATTTGGTACTAAATTAGTCAAGCTTTATAGTTCCCACGACTTTATCATTTGTAATGGCATAACTAAGTGGCCAAATTCCAACTAGATGACTTGTATTTATGGGCTTGGTAGTAGTGTTGTGGATTATGTGATATATGTTATCCCTATCTCTAATCAAATTATAAATTTTGACATATTAAATGACCATGACCTTGATTTTGATCATAGACCTTTATCCTTAACTCTAAAATTTAACATCCACACTAGCCACATCCAAGAGAATTATGATAAGAAAAGGCACCTACTCTTTGACAAAAATAAAATGGGTTTCTTCTCAAAGGATTTTAAAATAGATTTATACCTTTTAACTTATGAGGATAACATTGAACACCTCTATCATAATTTTACTACAACCCTCTGCACTACTATTGGCAAGTTCTCTGACGAGGTGACATATAAAAATAATAATATAACTACCAACCCTTAGTATGATAATGATTGTGATTTTGCTAGAAAGTTGATAAGGGATGCTCCTAGTGAAACCTTAAAATTTGATAAATAAATTTGTACAAAGCTCCCGTTAAAATAAATAAAAGATGTTATATAAATATGAAGCAAGAGAAATTACTTCACCTTTCTAAAGTTGGTCCCAAAATTTTTATGAGAAGTGTTATAATTGTAAATCCAAAGAAAATAAAGTGATTCACTTAAAGAATTGGAATATCTACCTCAAAATCCTTTATGTATCCCCTAATTCCAGGGGGGCCCATTTTGATTTCTCCTATAGAGGATAACATCTTTTCATTGGAAGATATTGAATTTGTGGTTAAGCACCGCACTAATGGGAAATCTAAGCATATTGAATGTTTTCAAGTTGAAATTTTTAGAATGGGAGGATCTGTCCTCATCCCTCACATAGACAAGCTCTTCAATTTGACAGTGAAGCAAGGATTTCCTAAGCCTTGGATGTAGAGCCTCATTATGTCTATTTTTAAAAGTGGTGATAAAAACATCCCCTCTAATTATAAAACTATTATGATCAGTCAAATTTTAGCCAAGATGTATGAACTTATTTTAGAAAAGAAAATTAGCCCATGGCTTGCAAGCCATGGTAAAAGAGCTAAAGGCCAAGTTGGGTTTAAGAAACATCATTCAACTATTGACCATATTGTTACTCTTAGGATCATTGTAGAGAAATGTCATAATATTATGTCTAACTTCTTCTATTGTTTTGTGGACTTGAGAAAATCTTTCGACATTGTTCCTATGAAGAAGATATGGAAGTGGCTGGAGCAGATAATGTTTCCTCTCAAATTCAGGGTTATTGTAACAAGGTTGTATGAGAATGTCATTTCCAAGCTTAAAACCATTGAGAGTTGGTTAGAAGAAATTAATTGCAACATCATAGTCAAGCAAGGGTGTCCCTTATACCCTACACTTTTAGCATTTACATTGATAAGAGTGAAGAGGTTTACAAGGTGCAGGATGTGTTGGCCCCACACTCACTAGTATTATCATAAATCTTCTCCTTTATATTGTTGATATTGTTATTGTGGCATGGAGCCATGATGATCTAGGTAATCAACTAAGAATCCTGTAATATTTTTTGCACCAAGATTGATATGAATGTTAACACTGACAAGACTAAATTCATGATAACTAAATCCAAAAAGATTACCTACGATAATTTCATTTACTATAATAACTACTTGGAGGAAGTTCCTTCATACAAATATATGATAATTGACATTAATCATCAACTCAATTGGAATTATAACATTAAGAAAAGAATAAGTGAAGGATGACAAGCTTACTATGGGCTTGAAAACAATTGTAAGTCAGTAGATATTTGGATTTGGGATAAAAAAAATTACCCTTTAAGACTTTGGTCACCCTTATTATTTCATATGGATGCGACGTTTGGGGTTGTAGAGAGTCATGGAGGAAGATTGAACAGTTTCAAAAGAATTTTATAACCTACAACCTCAAGATTAAAGGATGCACTCCATACTCTATCCTATTGATTGAAACTAGCCTTTCCCTTATTGAAAGCATGGTTATGACTAGGTCTATCATGTATAAGAAGAAGCTATACAACATGGAAGCCAAGAGGCTTTCCAAAATTGCTTCTAAATCTAGCCAAAAGTCCCACATTTGTCTCAAGAAAGGATGACATAAGGATGTCCAATTTTGGCTAGACCATTGGGGGATAAAGAATGAGATCATCTTGCAGAATAAACATAACATTAAAAATATTAGTATTTCCAAATTTAAGGAAAATTTATGGAGCAATAAAGAGTTAGAGGGAAAAAAGAAATTAAGTATTATACGAGGTGATAAACCCTAATCTTGGAAACTATATATTTACATGCCTTAACTAGTATTAAGAAAATAATGAGCATTGCTAAGATGAACTAATTCTCATGAGCTTCATAGTGAAACTAGAAGTTGGTCTACTTTCAAAACAACATAGGAAGAAAGACATTCACTTGTGTGATACTAAGAGGGTTGAAGATGAAAATCACTTTATCTTATATTTCCCAACTTATAATCACATTTGTTCTAATTTTTAAAATATTTGTCACACTACCAACCTTTTTGACCTACAACTTATAATCAAATTTGTTCTAAAATTTCAAAATATCTATCACACTACTAACCTTCTTGACCTGTTAAGGCAACAAAACTATGGTGATCAAGCATAAAAATAACATGTTAAAGAACTTCGATCAATTTCTTACCTTCCTAAGGTTCAATAAACCATATTTTTCTTAATGGACGTTAATCATCATCATCAATATCAATTAATTCTCAAGTGTATTTTTTTTCATCAATTAACTTAATTTGTTTATATTATTCAATATTTTAATTTTT
>APFE030833005.1:0-14388 GCA_000404065.3 Pinus taeda
AACAAACGGGTGAGATGGTGTATGCCTCCTTGGCAGACAAAACATTGGTAAATTACAGGCTAGAAAATAGCCTAAATAATACAACTGCACAACTTGAGTTGGAAAGGGAATCCTCTCAAGCAAAGGACAACAAGATCAAAGCTTTGGAGGACATCATAATAGAGCTAGGGCATGATCCTAAAGATGTCAAAGAAGTGCAGGAGCTGCTGAAGCTAAGGGATGCTGATATGTCAGCATTAACAAATATGATCAAAATCCCAGCAACTTTTTATCCCCAAATTGAAGAGGTTGCCCAGCTAAGACAAGACAAGGATGCAACAACTATGCTTGTAACACTATACAAACAGCTCATCCAGACACAAGAGAAGTTGGAAGAATCAGAGGATGCACTTCAGGCAGCATTGCAACAAAAAGAGGCAGGTCAATCTTCATAGCCTCCTCCAGAAACAATCAATCTGGAGGAAGCTCTTCAAACCACTGCCCCTCCCAGTCAGTAGACACAGCAAACAACACCCTCCACCTCAGCACCAACAAAAGAGCAGGTTGAAAGTCTTGACATGCAGAAGCTCAGAAATGAGATTCAAGTCTTGGACGCCCAAATGTCAGAGCTGAATCAAGCCAAAGAAACACTGGCTAAGCTAAATGAAAAATATGACAAATCCAAGCAAAATGTGGCTGAGAGAGAAAGAGAGGTAAAGACTCTCAAAAGAAGGATAAATGAGCTAGAAAAGGAGATCACACTGGACAAAGTAACAGCTGAGCTCAAGAGAATCTTATTGGCCAATATTGGCCAATCCAACATAGACCAGCGGGAATACATTGAGGCCATTCATGAGAAAATGGGGCTCATTGGAAAAGCACACAGGGAAACCCAAAGTGCAAGGGCATCTCTAGGCAGCATGCCTGAGGCTGCCACCAGAATGATAAATGTGCTTAATTATAGGGCAATCTCTCAGCTGATCAAAATGGGAATTGCCAATAGGACTGAGACCATTTCAATGGTCAAAAGGGTCCTGACACTAAGAAACCTGGTACAGACCTTAGAGAGAAGAAACCAGGATATACAGGAAGAAATTAATAAATTCCAGGACAAGTTCATAGCATTGCAGAACAGAGGTCTTCTTAGCTTGATGGAGCCCTCAGGAAGACTACTTTCACATGAAAAATATGCCAAGAGGGTCAACACCTTTGCTGCTAATCAGATTGCAGAAAAGGCCAGCACATTAGCAGAAACAGGGCCAGCATAAGGACAGACCCTTTTGAACAGGGTGGAGAGCTTATTCTTTATTATGAATGAAATTAATCACTTGTTTGATGAGCCTCCCAATTTTTATAAGTATACATAGGCAGATGAGACCATAGAGTCAATTTTGAGGCATCAATTGCCCACACAGGAAGTCTAGAACAGTTTGATACAATTACTGCTAAACCAAGGCTAGTAATTATGTTTTTTCCTTGTGAAATATATAAATGGTCATGCACAGGAAGATTTTGATATGTCAGCACGTATGCAGTGAGAGGCTGAGCCAACTCAGCAAAACCATTCGGCCACCACAGCAGCACTAACAGTCACAGATGACAGGGCCGAAAAGCTACAGGAGGACAGAGCTGCACAGACACGTCATTCAGCAGTTATAACAAAGCGTTCAACCGACTCAGTGACCTCCAAAGGTCGAAATCTTCTGACAGAATTAAAGAGCATTTATGTTGTATTAAAAGCTGTAATAAATTCCTATCTACTATTTCTGTACGAGTTGATGAAGATATTTTATTTCTCAGATGACTCAATGCCTGAGATATTTTGTATGAAACACTTCTATATATTCCCCCTCGCATGAGTTTACAGGGGTTGGAGGTTGGATGTTATTGATATCTTTGATATAGTTCTTCGACTGTAAATTCTCAGAGAAGTAATACAAAGGCGGTGGAATTTCCAAAGCTCTGTGTTGCTTGATGCATTGGGGTGTTTAATTGAATGTTACAGGATTCCTGCATATTTCATGACACAATAAGTTTTCATTACAACTCTATGTTATGTGTTTTCTTATCTTTCATATCTCTTTCATGTTTCTGTGCTTTACAGTTAATGGCAAAGAAAAAGAATAGTTCCAGGATTTAATCATTCATTACCCTGAACTCAATCTAAGCTGTTATAAATGTTTTCTTCAGTTATAGTAATAAAGGTGTAATTCTTAATTGCTACCCTTTCACACTATATCTTTCACAGTGATTATTGTCTCAGGAATTCAAGTTTTGCTCCTGAGCAACATATCTCTTTCTCACACCCCAGCTTAGTGGAAAATTCTTAACTACTTTTCACTGGTTTCTTACATTTCACCATCACAATTGCAAGTTTGTTTTATGAAATATCTAAAAGGCCCTGTACCTCCAGCTGCTCAAGCTCAAGATTTCAAGAAAACAGTAGCCATAGACTCCATTGCCCAATGGACTAACATTGTCTGCAGATCTCCACTTTAAGTACAGAAAAGCATCCTTCCAACCAAACCTAAACCAAAACCCTCACTTCATAACTAGCCTAAAATCTCCACAGAACAGAGACAAACCTTAAAGAGAGAGCCCTCTCTGATTACAGTTGGGCTAGAAGCTGTAATCCAAAGATTGGTTAGTGGTTACCCCGGCCTTATTCCCTTGGGAGTCAAAGGGAACAACCTGGGTGTTAACATCTACCATTGCTCACCATTTCTCGGGACTTCTTGCTTGCATCCTTGGATTCCTTCGCCAATTCATCATCTTTGATGACTCTGACTACACACAGGTCTTTCTCAATAATGATAGCCTCTTCAAGGGTTTCCATTAGTGTTGGTTTCGTAACTCACTTGAAGAACTGCGTGATGCTGGTTGTAGTGCGGACATATAGTACTCAGTGGTGATGGAGTCATGAGGCTTAGTGTCTAATGCGAACTTGTTCAATATACGTGTAAACCTTTGATTGAAATCTTTTGCTTTCCCTTTTCCCTCCATCATGAGGCTTCCTAACTCTCTGAGAAACATGGCTAGGGTCTTGTCATCAATGAACTTCTTAGGGAACATGCATTTGAATGTAGTCCAATTGTGTATAAAGTTTGGTGGAAGGTTGTGATACCAAGCAGCTGCGGGACCAACCAAGGTACATGGGAACAATCTACATGCTACATCATCATAACATACATCAAGGGTTTGCATCTATAGGTAGAAGTTGTCGAAGTGGTATTACGCCTTTACCATGCTGTTAGAGTTGAAGTTGACTTTCATTCTCTCCACTCACCTTGGCATCTTGTGCAAAACAGTCAGGAGAGCCAATGGTCCCTGAGTCATCCATTCAAGATTTGGGTCAGCCATCTGTTTGTCTTCTTTATCCTATTCCTCTCCTTCAGAGTCTGATGGTTCTGACTCTGAGTGTGTTGGTTCGTCTCTGCCTCTTCCTCCTCCGCTGCCTTCCCCTCCACTTCCTACACTGAAGTTTGATCCCAAGATCACAAGAGTGTCTTGCTCACCTTTCTAGAAGATTGGAGGTTCCTTTCTTTCTTCGATAACTTCTCCTAGACCTTCAAGTGTGGCAAGGGCTTCTTCTTCCACTGATGATACAACAACTCTCGTGGGAGTGGCTTTGGGCTTCCTCACTGCGCATGGAAGATGTTGTCTATCTGGGATCAGTGCGACTGCTTTCACGAACTAGAAATTGATGGGATGAACAGAGCTAAGGTGTTGATATGGAGTCTCGCGTTCAACACTAGGAGGTGAGGAGTAACCAATCGCAGAGTCATGTGTAGGTGAGAGGGAGTGCGAGTTACTGCCTTGACCATATGATTGTTGAATGAGTGTGAGGGGCATTTCATCCATATACAACTAGTTTCCCTCCTTCTAGTGCCATAAATGTTGATGGTGCTGGACCTGCCAATATTCAGGGGATCACCTTGGCATGAAGTCCCAAATAGACCTCACACCATTTGATGTGGGAGTCCCATTTGGTATGATGGCCTGGTTGCCATTATCTTAAGGATTTGCCTCAACTCTTGCTTGTCAGCATAGTAGGGTGGTTCGCTTTGTCTTCAAGAAGTGGGGTTCACGTGCTTAGTGAGTGTAAGTTTCACTTGTGTCAATGGTTCTTTCACTGTCAAGGGTTAGGGTGAGAGTGAGTTCCAAGTTGATTGGGAGCAGTCCCAACACCACTAGGAACAAACAACACAATAGGACATGCAGAGCTTCTGGAGGAGAAGTCCACACAGATGCGACAGTCACAACATACAAAGATAACACGTACAACACTCAACAGATCAACCCGAACGAGTGCAACGGTTGTTACAACAAGCTTCATGTGAAAGGTCTATCTGATGTTCGGGAGAGTAGTCTACACGGGCGAGACAACATTAACAACATATACAACACATTTCGATTAATAGATTATGCATTACAACAAATGAAGTAGGTTAGATGTAGAGCATAGGTTAAAGAAACATGCATTACAAGTGTTAAGGATCAATCTTACAATAGATATAATACATGTGTGAAAACATGTTGGCCTGTTAGTAGGCTTCTGAATTAAGCGAAAGTTCCAAGACACATCGTTACACCATACATCACTCATCCCGAGTGTGGGGCATTGGAGCCACTACTTACTCCTCAAAGAAAAAATTATAGACTCTATTGGCTATGTGGGAGGAGTTGAGGTGAACAATTCCTTTCATGTATAAATGGGGGGGTATTTATAGCCAAGGGTGGAACTGACCCTTATGGATGTTCGACTACCCTCATGACCGTTTGACTTCCATGAATTTTCGACTCACATGACTCTTTGTTCAACAAATGGGTCACTTGGACTTTCGCATTGCATCACATTGATTCACAAGAAGCCCATATAAGAGATGTGGGTGACATGACTCATGACGTGAATCAACATGATTTGACATGAAAGTGCTAGTACATTTGTGCTGCTACTGGAGTGCATGTTGAACTACAGTGCTGCTGGGTGATGGATGTCTTCATGGTATATCATAGCTTCACCTCCGCATGATGAAGTGCACAGAGTCTTTGATGGTCCTTGGTTCACTTGATGAAGATTTAACATGTTGTTCCTTGCTTGCATGGTGGAAGGCTTGACAGGCTCAGTTGTCTGCAAAGGTGCATGTTTGTCGTGTTTGTCTGTTTCGCATGCATCATTCGTTCATCCGTTGGTGAACATGTCCTTCTGCATGTGATCCCTTTGTTCATCCTGTTTGTCGTCTTGCCATGTTTGTTGGTGTACTGTACCTACCATCACTCATGACGAGACGACATCAAATCCAAAACCTCCTAGTCTACCATGACGCATTATCATTTCGGATGTAGGTGACTGGGAGAGGCAGCAAGGGTTGAAGCAGGATGATGGCTCTGGGCATTGCTGATGAAAACTGCGCGAGAGTCACTAAGTGATGGAGATGGGCAACCTGAGTCGACAGTGACTCTATATGAGGTTTGGCTCAACTAGGAAGCAAATTTGTGAAAAATTTGGGAGGAACAACCCGGGCTACTGGAAGACAAGGCAGGCATGCTCTGTGCATTTTTCAGAACGAACGTGCACGAGGGGCTAGACAATCAGATTTGTGCAATTTTCCAAAGGAATAGGCAGGGCTGCATGAAGGGTCGATAGGCAGGGCTTACACACCTTTTTGGGGGAGCTCCCCAGGAGACTGGTAGCCAAAACTGCTCAATTCCCACAGGGAACTGCCAGTTGGATGTTGGGATCACTGGCAGCAAAAACTGCACAATTTCTAGAGGGAACTGCCAGTTGGCTGCAATAGACACTGGCAACAGAAACTGCACAATTCTTGTAGGGAAATGGAAGTTGATGAACCTAAAAAATTGGTAACTTCATGGGCTCATTTTGCCTATTATTCTCATTTAATCCACCATTATTCATAGTTTTATGCATGATTTTGAATATATTTATGTTAATTGAGTGAATGGGAATAGTTACTTAACCACAAAGTCTAATACGTGCTTGTTGCAGATTTTTGGACATTTTTTGGACCAAGATCAGGAATTTATGAGCAAATTGGCAGCCAAATACGAAGGAACAAGGTTGAGGATTCATAGGAGGGGTGTCTCCTGCACTAAACGACCCCTTCCTTGAGTTCTCCACCATCAGCTCAGAGTTCAACAGCCCACCAAAGATGATTTCAAGGGGCAGCCGAGTAGGTCTAGTGAAGTGGTTGATTAACTGTAGTTTTGGGCAGCCAAGCTCCTAAAGTTAAGGAGGGCTGTTGGGAGTCCTCATTTTCATAAGTAGGAAGGCTTCAAGCCTTAGTAGTTTAGCCAATGAACAATTTATTTTCGCGCTTTAGTGTAGCCCCGTGTCAACACATTCTCGAGTTCTTCTTGCAGACAATTTTTGTGATGTAACCATTATTTTTTTATTAATGAAGATGAATCTCGCTTTGCACCAACTCTAAGCTTTCTTAGGAGGCTGTAGCTCTTGGGGTTGGGCCCAACCCAAGTGCCAGTACCTCCTTTGTGTACTTTTATGTGTTTTCTTGCATTCATAGAATAATTTATGTTATTTAGGTTAAAATCTTGCTTTGTTACTTTGTTATTTTTTATAGTTTTTCATGCTTCATGTTGATTTGACAGTTTGGTAACAGAAAAGATCCACAAAAATGCTATCAAGAAGTCCTTGATCTCATTTCTCCCTCCTTGGGACCATGAACTGAGACCAAGGCACACTTGCTGCCACAAAAACATTGTTTTGCCTTCCAATGCAATTGCTAGTGTTAGATTTTAAGTTGGAAAAGTTGATATCAGTTGTGTTTTCATGTTTAAATCTGTTCTTGTTCAGTTTCCATATCTTTCTTGCATGATTTCCTGGCTATAAATTTCTGTTCATCATGTTTATGTTTTTCTAGGTCAGAATTAGGTCAAAATAGATAAAACTCTGTTTTTTTGTCTTTGCTTGGATCAGTTTTGAATAGAAGTGTGCATAGCACCTATAAGACCCTCCAGCCTATCCTTCCTTCATCATGCAACCTATTCCAGTCTCTTTCCAAGGTTTTCTTCACTCATTCGCCAAACTTTCCTAAACAACCCTAATTTCTACATTTTTGTGCAAAATTGCTTCCTTCACCTTTAAACAACTCCAACCATCTTCTTCACTCCCGAGCTTCATCTACCAGATTCTAGACCCCTTAATATCCTTATCCATCCTTCATTTCCACCTTCCCACCATTTCCACCATCAACCCTCTAAAAACCACTTTCGGCCTGTACCTGTAGATTCCTTGTAGAATTCTTGTAGAAGTTCACGCAAGCAGTTTTTAGAGATCTGATTGCTGTGGAATTCTTTAGAAGGGTGCCAGGGACCCCTTAGGTCCTCTTCTCACCTTCCCAACCTCCTGCAAACTCCCACTACATTTCCTTTCGCCAATAAACCTCTGCACAATAAAAAAAATAGTTAAAACACATGCATAATAATTCTGCATAAAATTAATCAAAAATGTAAAAAGATGATTTTTCCATATTTTCCTTCAGAAGTAGCTTAACTACATGCATCTTACCTTTTCAAGAGTCAATGGCATCCATTTCAACAACTTTCATCTCTTTTCTTGCACAAGTAGGGTTAGTCGGTAAAACTAGGGTTTGCTATGGTTTGCATTTCCTTTCATCTTTCATCTTCTTTCTGCAAGTAGACTAGCCTCTTTTGAGTTAGCTTTCATCCATCATTAGTTAAAATCTTCTTCTAAGAACTCATAGAAGTTGGCTTAAGCTCCTACTGAACTTGTGCCAGCTGATCAAGTGACAGCCTTCAGTAAGAGCTAGTACTTGTGCATATAACACCGTCGCTTCCAAGTTTGTTACGAACTACCGGGTTGATAAAAGTAAAGTAGGGAGTCCGAGGACTTGCAGCATCATTGTTGCAATACTGGATCTCAGCATATTTTTGGCGCCTTTGCCGAGGAAGCATCAAAGTATTTGTGATTACTGCTTTTCTTCTATTTTCTACTGCAATCTTCCACTGAGTAGTTTATTTCTGCAAGAGTAGAGTAGTTGTTTCATTTCAATTCTGCAAGCGTAGATTAGAATTTCAATTATGTAAGCATAGATTAGCATTTCAATTCCGCAATTTCAATTCTGCAAGCGTAGATTAGCATTTCAATTCTGAAATTTCATTTCAGCAAGTGTAAAGTAGTCATTTCCTGCTTTCATTTCAATTCTGAAACTTCATTTTAGCAAAATAGATTAGTCATTTCCTGCTTTCATTTCAATTCTACAATTTTCATTTCAGCAAGGTTAATTTTAGTTAGTTGCGATTTGTTGTTCAATCAATTCCAGTTTTGTAGGTACAAGCCGAGAAAAACATAAAAAAACAACCATAAAGATTTCCTTTCATGCCTCATAGGAATAGAGACAATTCAGGAAAATTCCTACCCAACACCCGCACCACATCACTGAGTCACCCTTCTCTCTTCTTTGGTGGCAGTGATCTAGAAAAACTTACAGGTGAACCTCCAGAGATATACGAAGATCCTATAACAGAAGAAGAGCAAGAAAACATTCCTCCTAAGACCATGGCCGAACACAGAAATGATATAGGAAATGAGGAGAGAATAAAGGGCATCTTTCCCATCCGAGAGACCAATGGGGACACAAAAATGAAAAACGTAAGTCCCTCAGCCTTACCTCACTTCCTTGGATTGACCACTGAAGACCCTGATACCTTTTTGTTTGAGTTTGTTGTCCTTTGTCGAGCCTATGATTATGCAGAAGACAAGCAAAAGTTGAAACTCTTTCCCTCTACCCTCAAGGATGCAGCACTACACTGGTTCATGGGGTTACCTGGAAACATTATCACAACTTGGGCTCAAATGCAACAAGCCTTTAACAATAAATACCGGTATTACTGTAGGTCAAAGGAAACAAAGGGAGAAATCTTTCGGATGACCATGGAAAGTGGTGAATCTTTAGAAGACTATGAAGAAAGGTTCCAACTCAGGTATAAAAGGGCCAGGTGCACACTTGACCTCGAATATCTGAAGCTGTTTCTGCTTTGAGGAGTCCCTGAAGACCTTCTAGATACCCTCCATTTTCTGACTGGGGGAGACATCTACCATCTCCCTTACGATGACATAAAGACTGTGTTTAGAAACCATTCTAGGGAAACCCAGAAAAGAGGTAGGGGGAGTCAACTTTTAGCCAGTGCCACCTTATCCAAACACAAGTTTGTAAATCAGATGGAAGACCTCAAAAATGAGGTGAGATAGACCATTGCCATGCAAATGGATACCTTCCAAATCCAACAGAAGCAAGAGGAAGCTGAGAGGGCTTTGGCCATCTTTTGTCCCAGATGCACAAGGAAGCATCCTAGGAATGAGTGTCCATTACATTCCGTAGAGGTATGTTTCATTTGTGAGGTAGACCACCCTACAAATCAGTGCCCATCCTTACCTGGATTTAAAGCTATGTACCAAGGGGCTGAAGGAGCCATTGAACCACTCTACTTCATGAACCAAAGGAGGCCACATGGACACAGACCTTACCATAAGAGGATGAAAGGGACATCACAGACTTATTACAACCCCAACCAATCCACTCACATACCTTCTTGGGGTCCCCCTACTCATCCTTCCTGGTCCACACCCCCTCCTTGGTCATATCCATCTCAAAACCATACTCAACCTGCTGCTCATTCGTTTCATTCTCATGTTCAATCACAAACTCAGTGGAATGCACCTCATCAGGGATGGAGGCCCCAATACAACTCTCCTCCCGCTATTTTGCCTCCACCACCTGCTGAACCACAACCATTACCTCCTCCTCCTCTAAGACAACCCCAGATACCCGCTCAACTGAACCTGAACCCTAATAATAGACAGGCTCAGCAGGTATATACTGGAGAGACAACATTCCCTACCTACGCTATGGAGATTCAGGAGATCAACCTACGATCTGGGAAGGTCCTCCCAGATAGCCAATGTCCTCCTAAGGAGGATGAGGAAGAAAAACAGGAAAGTGAACCCAAAGCCATTCCACCCTTTCCTGAGAGACTAACTGAAACCACGCAACCAAACCCAGAAGAGACTAAACTTCTGGGAGAGCTTAAACAGTTATGTGTAAAATACCACTTTTTCAAGCCATAAAATATGTATCAATCTACAACAAATTGATCAAAGAGAAGTGTTTCAGGCACCCAGGCAGGCACAAGAGAGATGCCCCAACTATCAATGTCATAAGACAATTGTCTGACCTGATGTTGGGACAAGTAATCTATCCAAAATATCTGGACCCTGGGAGTCCTGTAGCCGTTGTCCACATCAATGGCACCATAATCCCCCACACATTGATTGATCTAGGGGCTGCCATTAACGTAATGACCAGGGACACTATGCTCAAACTCAACCTTTAAAGTTCCCTAAGAAAGACCTCAGTAGTACTGCAGTTAGCAAACTGCTCCACGGTGACTCCCGAGGGGATTGTGGAGGATGTCATGGTCTCCATTGATTCTTGGGAGTACCCTGCTGACTTCTTGGTCCTTCAGCCAAAGGAAAAACTCAGTGGGTACCCCCTCATCTTGGGAAGGCCTTGGTTAGCTACTGCAAATGCTTACATCAATTATCGATCTAGGAGCATGACCATTAAGAACGGGTATATGTCCAAATAGCTAGTCCTATACCCTCCTACCCAACCTCTGCTAGAACATGACTTACCTCTCTAGTTGGAGGAGGGAGGTGAGGATGAAGTCCACTCTGCACCGTTGTGCACAGTGGAAGCCACCAGGGGAGGTCCTCAAACTGAGGATGATCTTATTGAGAATTTGATTCAAAATCCACCTCCCAGTGTGCTGCCATTAGAAGAGTTGGTAGGAGAAACCCAAGTCAGTGCTTTAGTGGATCTTTGTGTGGCTGATCCGACCTCTCTTCGAGTTAAGAATGTGGAATATTTCCCTGAAGGAACCTTGAATTTCAACTCATCCCTATCCCCCTCTCAGGAGAAAGAGATGTATAGCTTATTGAACAACCATTTGGATGCTTTTGTTTGGAGCTATAAGGAGATGAAAGAAGTCCACCCTTCAGTCTATACCCATCACATTTACATTAAAGAGGATTGTAAACCAGTTAGGCAGCTTCAGAAGAGGATGAATCTAGCCCTTAAGGACATCATGAAAGAAGAACTGCAAAAGTTGCTGGATGCAGGATTCATCTACCCCATCTCTGATAGCGAGTGGGTTTCTGCTTTGGTGCTTGTGCCCAAGAAAAACGGGAAGTGGAGAATCTGTGTAGACTATCGAGAACTTAACAAAGCTACCAAGAAGGACCATTTCCCTTTGCCTTTCATAGATCAAGTGTTAGATGGCCTGGTAGGGAAGTTCTTTCCCTTCCTATATGGGTTTAGCAAGTATAATCAGATCCAAATCATTGCGAAAAGCTAAGATAAGACCACTTTCACTTGTCCATGGGGTACCTTTGCCTACCAGGTCCTTCCCTTTGGGTTATGCAATGCTCCTGCCACTTTCCAGAGAGTGGTACTGAGTATATTCGCTGAGATGGTTCATGATTCAGTGG
This sequence comes from Pinus taeda, assembly GCA_000404065.3. Lineage (NCBI taxonomy): Eukaryota > Viridiplantae > Streptophyta > Pinopsida > Pinales > Pinaceae > Pinus > Pinus taeda. Next base: position 11,528 of record APFE030833005.1, read on the forward strand.
AAATCTATATGGATGACTTTACCCCTTATGGTTCTAACTTCCAAGAAGCTCTAACTAACCTAAGGAAAGCTTAGCCAAGTGTATTGAAATGAACCCGTCCCTCAGTCTTGATAAATGTGAATTCCTAATGACTGAAAGGACCATGCTAGGTCATACAATTTCTCAGCAAGGTTTACAGGTGGATCCTAACAAAATTGCTCTTATCCAAAGGGTCTTGCCTCCTCAAAGAGTAAGAGATGTTTGGAGTTTTCTAGGCTTAGCAGGATATTATAGAAGATTCATTAAAGATTTCAGTAAGCTCGCCTCTCCATCGTTTGGTATTTTAGGAAAAGATGCTGAGTTCATATGGACTGACAACTGTCAAGAGGCTCTGGATGCTTTGAAAGGTAAGTTGATAACTGCCCCAATCTTGAGAGGTCCAAATTGGGCCCTACCTTTCCACATTCACACAAATGCCTCAAACAAAGCCATAGGAGCAGCCTTAGGACAAGTTGAAGAGAAGCTACTGTATGCCATATATTTTGTTAGTAAAAACCTATCCAAGGCAAAATTAAACTATACTGTAACCGAAAAAGAGCTCCCGGTTGTAATCCATTCCCTAAACAAGTTCAGACACTACATCAATGGCTATCAAACATTCGTGCATACTGATCATGCTACAAATAGGTATTTGATGAACAAATATGATGTAAATGCTCATATCATTAGATGGTTACTTTTATTGCAGCAATTTGATTTGACCATTGTTGATAAGCTAGGTAAGGACAATGTTGTTGCTGATTTTTTGTCTAGACTAGATTTGCCTACAGGTGAATAAAGGATGGTGGATGATTAAATGCCAGATGAACACCTTTTTTCTATTTCAGTACTCTCTTTATCCAGGTGGATATTGGTGGGCACCTGCCAAATCCACTTGGACCCCCACCATTGTTTCTTTCAGCTCTTCAGTTTCCTAAATTGTAGCACAATTTACTATTTTTAGCAGTTTTTCAGGTCCTGAACTTCCAGAGCCGTTTTGAGGCCCTAAACGACGTTTTTTGGGAAATCTGGGGGCAACATGGTTCCATGGACCGATGTTGCCCTTCCCAAAGTGGTAGTTCTCGGATAGATCTTTCTAACGAGCTATCATACGCGTCAAACGGAGATCGTATGCCAAAGTTACGACCCCGGGAAATTGATGTACCAATTTACCCAAAACGGGGCCCACAATTTGGCGTTCATCTTCTAAGGGTCGGTTTTGGAATGTGAAGGGTTTTCCATTGTTTCTCAATAATAAATAGGCCTTCGAGCCTCATTGTAACACAAGTTCGGAACAGTTCAGAGACATGTAGCCGCACATCTCTTCTCAGAGATAAGCTACCATCGTCCTAGCTGGTTTATTTCCAATTCTGGTTGTAAGCATATTTCGGTATTTTCCCTTAATGAAATGAAGTGTTATTTCCGTTGCATCTCTTTATTTATGGTTATCGCATCTCTGTATTTATGGTTATCTCTGTAATCTATTGCGTTCCTGTTTAAATCCGGATCAGTGGTATCAAAGCGGTCTGCTTTTTCTCGTTTTTTTCTTTGCGTGTCCCCGACGAGGTCAGGATATAAGGAGTTAGGGCTTGAACTGGTTGAACCTTTGAAAGACTAGCCTCGCAAATCCTGACGGCCTCCCATGGAGGATGAGAAGAAAGATGAGGGGGCAGGAGATCCTATCAAAATATTGCTCGAAGAAGCCCTTGAGAAACGGTAACGGAACGCGATGATGGACAGCTTTGTGCAGATTCTCTTCAGCGGCTACCTAGAGGTGACGCATCGGCTTCCAGCAGCGACTCTGGAAATGCCACGCCCTTTAAGGTACAAGTTAATTTTGAAATCCCCATCTTCGAGGGTAAAATAGACGCAGATGCCGTAGATAAATGGTTAAATCTGCTAGATGGGTATTTCTCTGTTCATGAGTTTTCAAGTCGGGAAAAGATTGTTTTCGCTCTTATTAAAGCAGCCCCCCACGTCAAGGACTGGTGGGAAACCTACTGCGAGCAGAAGGATGAGGATGAAAGTACAGGCTCATTATTTTCAGCCGCACCCACTTGGAATGACTTCCGAGATGCCATCAAGGAGCAGTACTACCCTGTCAAAAGCTATGAGGACAAATACATCAGATGGACCACACTGCGACAAGGACGGGACCAAGATGTGCCTGAGTTCACAAACATCTTTCACACCCTTCGCACACAGTTGGGTATCAAAGATTCTGAGCGACATCTGGTGCTCAAATACCGCGGCTGCCTACACAGATACATCCAGGAAGAGATGGAGTTCTTGGACATCTCCTCACTCGGCACAGCATACCGATACGCTGTCAAAATCGAGCAAAAGTTCAAACAGAAGAAGAGAGACTTTGGATCTGCAAATCCGAAGCCAAAAGGACAAAGCCAAGGCGGGGTGACCCAAGACAACCCGTCGAAGCCACAAGAAAAGAACAACACCACAAAGCCGAAGAAGGACACAGGAAAGTGGTGTGAGTTCCACAAGAGTCCCACTCATAACACAAGTGAGTGTCGGACCAAGCAGTCATTGGTGGCTAAGTTGAAGGCTTCCGAATCAGATACATGTTCTGACCCTGAGCCAGAACCCGACAAGGGGAATGGCAAAGGAAAGCAAATCATTGATGCGGATCCCCGTGCCACTGTTGCCACTGCCAAGATCCAGAAGAATTAGCCCGAAGAGCCAGAGGAGGGGGAATGTCTTTTCCACTCATAGATGTGGGTGAAGGGTTCGCCACTACAATTCATTGTTGATAGTGGCAGCCAAAAGAACCTGATTTCCGCAGAGGTCGTGAAGCGGTTGGGCCTACCGACTACACCACACCCGCA